>CM071856.1:12440802-12698318 GCA_036507275.1 Sicyos edulis | reverse complement strand
TTTTGGAGCAGATCATCCGTTATCATGGTGTGCCGGTGAGGATTGTGTCCGATCGTGACTCGCGTTCACTTCTCGTTTTGGAGAGCGCCTGAAGGGTTTGGGCACAGAGCGCGCCAAAGACAGACTTTTCACCCTCGACGGATGGTCGACCGAGAGAGTGAATCGATTCTCGAGGATATGTTGAGGGCTTGTGTGTTGGATTTCCCGCAAGCTTGGGACCAGATTCAGATTTGATGGAATTTGCCTATAACAACAGATTACCGATCGACGATCTGGATGGCTCCATTCGAGGCATTGTATGGTAAGCGTTATCGGTCCCCGTGTTCGGGAAGAGGTTGGCGATAGATGTGTTTTGTCCCGAAAGTTATCGCAGCTTGACCAATGGTGCGGTCACGTAAGATTAGAGCTCGTATGTTGACAAACTCGGAGCAGTAGAGAGTTACGCCGATGTTCGGCGTAGAGATTTGGAGTTTGAGGTTGGTCAAGATGTGTTCCTTAAGGTTGCTCCGATGCGAGGTGTTCTGAGGTTTGTAAGCGTGGGAAGTTGAGTCCCCGCTTTGTTGGTCCGCTTGAGATCCTAGAGAGGATTGGCAGAGTTGCTTACCTGTTAGCCCTACCTCCGCGTCACTATCGTGGGTGCATAGTGTTTTTCATGTATCGATGTTGAGGCAAATGATGTGCCGACCCGCCGCACATTGTGGACTTTGAGCCTTTGCAAATGAATGAGGTTTTGAACTTCGAGGAGAAGCCGGTGAGGATCCTTGCCTTTGAGACCAAGACGCTTGCGTGTCGCGAGATTCGTTTGGTAAAGGTTCATGGAAGAATCGGGGTTCCGAGGAAGCCACTTGGGAGCGGGAAGACGAGATGAGGTTGCATTACCCTCGAGTCATTTTTTCTTAAGGACTTTCGAGGACGAAAGTCATAAAAAGGAGGGAATATTGTAACGACCTGTGTTTTTCTTCCCGGTCTTCTAGGTATGCCCTAGGGGTAATTTGGTCGGGCCGTCATGGTCGCTTTGTGTCTTTTCCAAATACTAAAATTATTGGATGGTTTATGTAGGTTTTGGAGGAGTTTGAAGTTTGGTTGAGCAAGGTTTGATGCAAAAGTAAAAATAAAGGAAATTGTCTTTGCAGCCCGTAGGTTTGAACCCGGGTCTCTTGGGAAGCTTGTAGAGATGTGTGCCAATTGAGCCATTAGGTGCTCTTGTTGCTCTTTCTCCGCATCACATCTTAGTTAACCTTGGATTTTGGAGTTTTGGTGCATTTGGTTAAATGAAATAGAATTAGGTTATTCCATCTTCTTCTCCAAAACACCTCTTGGCCGCCCAAGCTCTCCCTCCATAGCCTTGCCGATTCTTCATCCTTGCATCTCCTTGGGTTCGATCATCATCATTCCGGTAGGTATTGATCTTCTTCTTCTTCTTCTCATCCGCTTGGTGTGCGTTTGGCCAAGTGAAAAGAGGTGTGTTGTGTGTGTTGTGTTGATTGCAACAAAGAGTGAAGCCCAACCAAGAAGACAGATCGCCCCCGCCGTCGCGACGTCCGTCGGCCGATCGCTCGCGACGCCCAGATTCTGTCCTCTAGCAGCCTCGCCGCTCGTCCAGCAGCCACAGATCGCCGATCGCTCGCCACGCCAGAGGTCTCGCGCGCCTGCGCCCAGGCCCGGCCGCGTCTGCGTCGCCGCCACGCCGCGCCCTCGCCGTGTCCGCTTGCCGAATCGCCGCTGCCGCGCGCCTTCGCCAGACGAGCGCCACGCGGCGTGCGCGTCGCCGAAGCTGCTTTCGCCGTGTCCGCATCGCGCGCCGGCGCCGCGCGCCTTTTCGCCAGCCGCGCGCCGCGCGCAGCGCGCTCCTCGCGTCACCGGTTGCGCCACAAGCCATGCGCGTCCTGCCGCTGCGGTGCGCGGCCGGCCAAGACGTCCTCTGCCGTTGCGCTGCGGTAGCGCGGCACAAGCGCAGCGCCCCTGCCTGCGCTGCTGCGTTACCAGAGCTCGCTAAGCTCGTGGTCGCGCGCGGCGTGAGTTCCCTTTGAGCCGAGCTTGTCGTTCTATTGTTGTTTAGATATTTTAGATGCCGATTATTGTTGGTTTGCTAGGTTCCCGCCGCTAGCTCGGGATTGTTCCAGCCTTAGGATTTGTGTGTAGAAGTCTTCCACCAAGGTAAGGATTTCTTACCGGGGTTGTGTGGACTCTGCGGTATATTTGTGATTGTTGTTTTGTATGCTCGTGTATGATTACTAGCATGTTTAGCCCTAGGTGCTCGCTTCAATTCTCGATCGCATGAACTCTTGTATTGTTTCTCATGTTAGCCCATGCTAGGTTGTTCTATTCTAGCATGTTCGATATCCGTTCTTGCTTCGTAGTATCATGCTAGGTTCCTTGTATCTCATGAGCACGTATTGGACCGCATTGATTGAATTGTTATTATTATTATTGTTAAGGTTTAGAATTCGTAGAGATAGCATCATCCGCCCGATGCATAAAGTATCTTGCATCTATGGCAAGGACGCTCGAGACAGCTTCTCCGCCCTTGGACCCCGTGAGGGATTAGCTATCCCAACCTGTAGGCCCCGCAATCTTGGGTGAGGGTGGCGGTCGTTAAATGCCCCAACGGCCGGGATGATGACTTGGCATTGCCTCGCCCCGGCAATCGGCACGCCCTCGCCGTGTTCGGCCGTAGCCCTTGATTGCCACTGTTAGGCAAGGACCGCTTCGTGTGTAAGCCTACCACGACGGCCTTCCTTAGCCTCAAAGTGCGGTGGTTCAGCCGACATAGTTCACGTGTCCGTGTCTCACACCCTATGTCGCTGACACCGATCCGTAGATTTAGTTAGGCATGGTGATCGAACTCGGCGCTTTGCCACTAGACCCGCACTTCGCAGTTTGCGGTGAGCATGCGGTGCGCGCTTACGCCATTACGGCGCGCCGATCGAGAGCTCCTCGGGATCTTGAGCGATTGCACCTTTCGTGACGGCGATGAGACAGCCGAGGCCGGACTTGTTCCCGTATAGCGCTTAGTGTGTTGTGGTATTTCCTGACTAAGACCCCGAGATGGCATCCGAGGTCCAAGTGTGGACTTAGCTATGTGCTCCGCTCTGTGTTTGTACTCATAGCCTCGCATACATTCTTCTAGATGATCATGTATATCGTATTGTACCCCTGCTGGGGATTCTTACTGGTAATTCGTTACTCACCCTTATTCTGTGGTTTTCCACGTAATCAAGGCGGAGACAGGATGGTCAAGGGAAGCCGTGATCATGGAATCCAAATTTGTCATCTCGATTATTTTATTTTATTTATCATGACTCTTGACTTTTGTTATTTCCCTGAATGCATGTAGACGGGCACAGAGCCCCGTGATGTTTTCTTACGCTTTATGGATTCCAAAGATATTTGTACTTGTGGATTGTTTTAATGGTTTAAATAAATCTCGATCGTAGTATGCTTTTAGAAATGTATGTTTTGGTTGTTGAATGTTTCTGTTTTTACTTGGGATCCGAAATGTATTTTTCATAATGTCTTTTATTTTCACTACATGCATTGGGGTAAAGGCCCATTTAGAGCCCCTTTTGGGTCGGGTCCATAGCATACGGCGACACGCTGACGGGCAAAGCCGCACACCGAGGCGCGGGCTGGCGCCAAGGGGCGCCGATAGGCGCAGGCCGGGCGCTGGGCGCTGCACCACCGCGCTGGGGCATGGAGCTGCGCGCGGACGAGCGCTGGAGCGCGGGACAAGGGCGCGCGGGCGCGAGCTCAACTGGGCGATGGCACGCGTCGAGGCTCGGCACAGGGGACGACGCGAGCTGGGCGACATGACGAGCTACAGGGACGCGCGCGGGGCTCGGGATGGGAAGCAGGGGCTAGGCTCGTGGGAGAGAGAGAGAGAGAGAGAAAAGGGAAAATGGGATTTTTTTTTCCTATTTTTCCAACCTTATCCAATTTAAATAGCCTTAAAATCCCTAAAATCCCATTCCCCGGCTTCCTCCTTCGAGACCCTACCGAAGCAACCTTTTCCAACAAATAAAACTCACTTAAATCGAACTCCAAAATCAATAATAAGGGCAAGTCCTCAAATCCAAAAGGAAGCACTCAATAAACAATAACTTGCCAAAACCCAAACCACTCCCGAACTTCCAAACGACTAGCCCAAACATCTTGGGTCTCGCAACCAACAACTATCAAGCCTCGACAAAGGTAGGAGCTACCTTGAAATCCTGAAAATCCACAAATCCTGCCCGGGGAGCCAAAAGACAAAAATACCCCTAAGGGCTAAAACAGCTCTAACGACCCAACCGAACAACCAAATCTTGAACCGAAGGCACCTCAAAAACTGGAATAGAAAATTGGTCTGTTACAGTACAATACGATATACATGGTCATCTAGCAGAATGGTATGCAAGCTATGAATATAAACACAGAAGAGAGCACATAGCTTAATCCACACATAAACCTCGGATGCCATCTCAGGGTTTTACTCCGGGAAATCCACCACACGATACGATCCTATACGAGAAACAAGTCTCGGCCTCACTGTCTCTCATCGATCGAAAGGTGCATCAACTCAAGATCCCGAGGAGCTCTCCTGGCCAAGATCAGAATGAGCGTGTGCGCGCACCGCATGCTACTGCAAACCATGGCGGGTGCTGGGTCTAGTGGCAAGCTGCCCAAGTCCAGTCACCATGCCTAACTAATCTCTGGATCGGTGTCACTGATATAGGGGTGTGAGACCTGGACACGTGAAATATGTCACCGTACCACCGCACCGAGGCTAAGGAACCGATCGTGGTAGGCTTACACCGTAAAGCGGTCCCTGCCCTAATAGGTGGCAATCAAGGGCTACGGCCAACACGCCGAGGACGTGCCGATCGCCGGGACAAGGCAATGCCTTGTCATCATCCCGATCGTTGGGGCATTTAACGATCGCCACCCTCACCCAAGATTGTAGGGCCGGGTTAGGGTTAGCTAAACCCTAACGGTGGTTCGTGTGACGAGCATCGCCTCGACGTCCCTACGGTGGATGCAATTTACGTTATGCATTGTAACGACCTGTGTTTTTCTTCCCGCCTTCCGTATGCCCTAGGGGTAATTTGGTAATTTGGTCGGGCCGTCGTGGTCGTTTGTGCCTTTCCAGCTTACTAAAATTATTGGATGGTTTTATGTAGGTTTTTGGAGGGGTTTGTGGTTTGGTTTGAGCAAGGTTCGTTGCAAAAGTAAAAATAAAGGGATTTGTGCCACAAATGGTTTGAACCCTGGTCTCCCCGGGAAGCTTGTAGAGATGTGTGCCAATTGAGCCATTAGGTGCTCTTGTTGTTCTTTCCGCATCACATCTTAGTTAACCTTGGATTTTGGAGTTTTGGTGCATTTGGTTAAATGAAATAGAATTAGGTTTATTCCATCTTCTTCTCCAAAACTCCTCTTGGCCGCACAAGCTCTCCCTCTCCATAGCCCTTGCCGATTCTTCTTCCCTTGCATCTCCTTGGGTTCGATCATCATCATTCCGGTAAGTCTTCATCCTCTTCATCTCCTCATTTGGTTTTTGATGTCGGGCCAAGGTAAGATGTAGAGTGTGTGTGTGTTTGTGTTGGTTGCAACAAATGAGAGAGGAGCAAATGATCATCGCCGGCCCAGCCCGCCCAGATCTGCTGGCAGCGTACCGCCGCGACACCGATCCGCTTAGCAGCTTTGCCGTCCGCTCTCGCCTCGATCGCCGCGACGCTGTATCGCGCCAAAGAAGAAAGCCAGATTGTCGCTCGCCCCGCCGCCGACGCCAGACGCTGTGATCGCGCCAAAGAAGCCCGATCAGATCGCTGCTCGCCCTCGCCCGATCGCTTCGACGCCAGAGGCCGCGCAGCCGCGCAAGGCCCAGCGTCAGCCCGCCCGCCGCCCGACGCCAAGACGCTTGCCGCGCGGCGCGCCCTCGCTGAAAGCAGCTTCGGCGTGTCCGCATCGCACCCCAAGGCCCCGGCGCCAGCGCGTTTCCGCCAGACGCTTTCGCATGCGCGCGCCCCCTCGCCGCGGCGCGTCCCTCGCGTGCCGCCGCGCCAGCCACCGCCGCTGCTTGCCGCCTGCCTTGCAGCAGCCTCCAAGCTCGTGGTCGTCGCGTGCCGCGTGAGTTCCCTTTGCGCCGAGCTTGTCGCTCTATTGTTGTTTAGACATTTTAGATGCCGATTATTGTTGGTTTGCTAGGTTCCCGCCGCTAGCTCTGGGATTGTTTCGCAGCCTTAGGATTTGTGTGTAGAAGTCTTCCACCAAGGTAAGGATTTCTTACCGGGTTGTGTGGACTCTCATGTATATTTGTGATTGTTGTTTTGTATGCTCGTGTATGATTACTAGCATGTTTAGCCCTAGGTGCTCTGCTCAATTCCCGATCGCATGAACTCTTGTATTGTTTCTCATGTTAGCCCATGCTAGGTTGTTCTATTCTAGCATGTTCGATATCTGCTCTTGCTTCGTAGTATCATGCTAGGTTCCTTGTATCTGCTGGAGCACGTATTGGATCGCATTGATTGAATTGTTATTATTGTTAAGGTTTAGAATTCGTAGATAGCATCATCCGCCCGATGCATAAAGTATCTTGCATCTATGGCAAGGACGCTCGAGACAGCTCCCGCCCTGGACCCCGTGAGGGATTAGCTATCCCAACCTGTAGGCCCCGCAATCTTGGGTGAGGGTGGTAGTCTAAGCGATGCCCCAACGGGCCGGGATGATGACTTGGCAATGCCTAGTCCCCGGCAGCCGGCACGCCCTCGGGTGTTCGGCAAAGAGCCCTTGATTGCCACTGTTAAGGTAAGGACGGCTTCCCGGTGTAAGCCTACCATGACCCGCTCCTTAGCCTCAAAAAGTGGTACAGTGACATAGTTCACGTGTCCGTGTCTCACACCCCTATGTCGCTGACACCGATCCGGAGATTTAGTTAGGCGTGGTATCCGGATATAGGCAGCTTGCCACTAGACCCGCACCCCATAGTCTCGTAGAAGCACGCGGTGCATCCTTACGCCATTACAACACACCGAGAGCTCCTCGATCTTGAGCTAGTGCACCTTTCTTTCAGACGACAGCAGTCAGCCGAGTCCGGACTTGTTCCCGTGATAGCGCGCTTAGTGTGTTGTGGTATTTTCCTGACTAAGACCCCGAGTTGGCATCCGAGGTCCAAGTGTGGACTTAAGCTATGTGCTCCGCTCTATGTTTGTACTCATAGCTTGCATACATTCTTCTAGATGATCATGTATATCGTATTGTACCCCTGCTGGGGATTCTTACTGGTAATTCGTTACTCACCCTTATTCTCGTGGTTTTCCACAGTAATCAAGGCGAGACAGGATGGTCAAGGAGGAGCCATTATCATGGAATCTACTTTGTCATCTCTCGACTATTTTATTTTATCATGACTCTTGACTTTTGTTATTTCCCCGAATGCATGTAGACGGGCACAAAGCCCCGTGATGTTTTCTTACGCTTTATGGATTCCAAAGATATTTGTACTTGTGGAATGTTTTAATGGTTTAAATAATCTCTGATCGTGAGTATGCTTTTAGAAATGTATGTTTTGGTTGTTGAATGTTTCGCTTTTTACTTGGAATCAAATGTGTTTTTCATAATGTCTTCTATTTTCAATACATGCATTGGGGTAAAGGCCATTTAGAACCCCTTTTGGGTCTGGTCTTTACAGCTTGGTATCGTGAGCTCAGAGTCATAGATTCTGTAGACCGACCTTTTGTTGTAGGTCGTTTTTCCATGATCATCAAGACTCGGCTACCATCATCAGCACGCCTAGATTTATTGTTTTAGAAAGGAAAAGGGTTAAGAATTTACAATACCTATCATCTAGTGTATGCCTTGTTTGGTGTTGTGGAATGGTGACAAAGTGTGTTTTGATTCGTTGTTGGTTTGGATGTAGATCGCCAAAGATGCTACCACCCGCATCGAGAGGAGGTTCGAGAGCGTGTCGAGGTATCGTGGATCGGATCTCGAGCATCGCAGGACATCGCCCCAAGCCGACACCGATGGCATTCCACCAAAGCAGCTCTCCCGTTACGCCTAGAGCGGGCGTTGAGGCGATCGAAGCGCCATGAGATCGCTCCCGGAGCAGAGTTTGCCGAGTCTATGAGGGCTTTTATGGTCAGCATGTTGAGTGACCAGAGGCGAGAGACCTGTGCCTTGTTGGCGCCAAGCAATGGAAGAGTCCCGAGCCCAGATCGAGCAAATGACTCGATTGGTTCAAAGAGAGCTCGCAGCACCTCCAGCTCCTCAGAGCAAGTAGCCCCAGAGGCGATATGGCGAGGTGCCGAGGAATTGGGTAGGTGGTCAAGGATTTTGTGAAGTGGAAGCCCGAGAAGTTTGATGCCACCGGTGATGCGTTAGCGGCAGCCTGTGGATTGCCCATTTGGAGTACACCTTCCCGATCATGGTGTGCCCCGATATTCGTGAGGCCGAGGTGTGCGCTCATGTGCCGGGAGGCACAATGAGATGGTGGTGGGGAGTCCACTTTGAGCGAGAGACCACCGGGTCTCCACCCGCTACCGGGAGTTCTTCAAGGCCGAGTTCAAGGTAAAGTTCATCGATGATGAGGCTCAAGAGAAGATGGTGGAGCTCTTCCGTAACCTCGGCGGTGGTTCGATACCATTGAGGAATATGAGCGCAAGTTCTCGTGAGTATGGATATTTTGCTCCTCGCTTGATTGCCACCCCAGAGTCAAGATTCGGAAGTTCATATCCGGATTGAGGCGGTGTTGTTTCCCGTGATGTCGTGGCTCGTGCCCCGACACTTATGCTAGAGCGGTGCGCTTAGCCACCATTTATAATGGGAAGTATCCTGTTGAGCGGATTGTCGCCGCCTCCTGCTCGGGCCTGCTCCACCGCAGCAAAGCGTAAGAGGAAGTTTGAGTTTAGGGGTGGCGCCGCCGCCGCCAAGGGCGCTTCCAAAACCGGATCGCATAGGCCCCGATCCGCTTTCACCCTCGCCGGCGGCGGTCCCGCGTTTCCTCGCTTGTGCTTCTGCGGAGGACCCACACCGAGCTTGCGTGCAGGCCCAGTGTGTGTTTTCGTTGTGGTAAAGAGGGTCATATGATCCGCTTCGCCTCTCACCAAAGCAGCAGCAGCAGGTCGGGTGTTTGCTACGACCGTCAGAGGCCGAGCGCACGAATGAATGCCGCTGTGGCGTGTGCGCTTCTTGTTTTAGATCATCGCGCATTTGTCTTGTTTGATTCTCGTTCTACGATTCATTTGTATCCGTGTTGTTTGGTCGAGCATGCTAAGTTGAGACTAGAGCCTCTAGGTTTTGAGTTATTCTGCTGCAACTCCTTCCGGAGTTAGTATGTTGGCTAGAGATAAGATTAGGGATGGCCGGATCGAGATATCCGGAGAGTTGCTTAGGGCTACGCTCATAGTTCCGCCTATGAGCGGTTTTGATGTGATTCTTGGTATGGAGTGGTTAGTCGCTAACCACGCGCTGATTGACCGCCACAGAAAGAAGTAGTGTTCAGACCGCCAGTCGGCCAAATTTTTAAGTTTCGTGGAGTCCAGGTGGAGTTTGCCCGCCGATGGTGTCACCGTGAAAGCTCGCTGCTTGCTAGCTCATGGAGCTTGGGGCTATCTAGCCAAGTTGTTCGGGAAGAGCCGCCTCGCTCGCCGATCGATCAGCCGGCCGTGCAGGAGTTCGTGGATGTGTTTCCCGAGGAGTTACCGGGTTGCCCCAAAGAGAGAGGTTGACTTCATTATTGAGCTCGAGCCGTGGACCCTCCCTATCTCGAAGGCTCCGTGACGCATGGCGCCAATGAGTTAAAGGAACTCAAGATTCGGGCCAGGAGATGTTAGACCGAGGGTTCATCCGTCCGAGTGTGTCCCCGTGGGGAGCACCATTGCTTTGTGAAAAAGAAGGATGGTTCTATGCGCTTATGTATTGATTACCGCGAGCTTAATAAGGTGACGATGAAGAATAAGTATCCGCTGCCCCGTATAGATGATTTGTTCGATCGCCTTCAGGGAGCTTCGTGTTCTCCAAGATAGATCTCGAGATCCGGTTACCATCGGGCTTCGGATCGTGGATGCCGACATTCCTAAGACAAACTTTCAGTCCGTATATGGTCACTATGAGTTTGTGGTTATGTCGTTTGGATTGACCAATGCCCCACCGCGTTCATGGACATGATGGATAGGGTGTTCAAATCATTTTTGGACAACTTCGTCGTGTTCATTGACGATATTCTCGATTTATTCGAGGTCTAAAGAAGACCATGCAGAGCATCCGAGGCGAGTATTGGCGGCTTTTTGAGGAGAACCAACTTTATGCGAAGTTTTCCAAATGTGATTTCTGTTTGGAGCAGTGGCCTTCCTAGGCCATGTGGTTTCGAGAGATGGTATAGCCGTGGACCCCGCGAAGATTGAGGCCGTGAGTTCATGGGCCAAGCCGACTTCGATTGCCGAGATTCGTAGCTTTCTAGGTTTGGCAGTTTACTACCGCCGCTTCGCTCAAGACTTTTCCGCTTTAGCCTCGCCTCACTCGCCCGACGAGGAAGGGTGTCGAGTTTGTTTGGGACAAACAGTGTGATGAGAGCTTTGCCGTGCTCAAGCGCAGCTTTGACTTCAAAGACTGTTGGCAATCCCGGAGGGGACAGGGTTTCGTGGTCTGATGTGATGCTTCCAAGTTTGGATTAGGTTGTGTGTTGATGCAAAGACGGAAGGTCATTGCCTATGCTTCCCGTCACCAAGCCGTATGAGCGTAACTACCCGACTCATGATATGGAGTTGGCGTGAGTGGTGTTTGCAATCAAGATTTGGAGGCATTACTGTATGGTGAGCGGATTCGATGTTTACCGATCACCGTGAGCCTTAAGTATCTGCTTTACTCGTAAGGAGTTGAATATGAGGCGGAGGAGATGGTTAGAGTTGGTAAAGGATTATGATCATGAGATTTTGTACCATCCGGTAAAGCCAATGTAGTGGCCGATGCTTTGAGTAGAAAGACGCCGCACTCTGCGGCGTTGTTGAGTTCCTCACCAGCTTCGGAGAGAGTTCGAACGGGCCGAGGTTGCAATGTTGTTGTTGGGTGAGGTTACCGCTGTAGTAGCTCGATTGATCTGCTCAAATTGTCGATTAGGCGCCGGATTATAGATATCGCTTGGGTGACCCCGCACTTAAGAGATTGGTTGACAGAGTTAGTGATGACGGTGACTTTGACTTTGTATATTCACCAATCGGTGGGTTGACTTATTGAGGCCAAGCAGCGCGTTCGGATATTGCGTGTTTGCGAGCGCAGAGTTGCTCTCGAGGCCCACAGCCTTCTTTTGCTTGGCACCCCGGGGTACCAAGATGTATCGTGACCTTAAGCGCACCTTCCGTGGATGGGAATGAAGAGAGATGTGGCGAGTTTGTCACACCGGTGTCTCACTTGTCGCCAAGTGAAGGCACCTGCAGCAGAGGCCACCGTTTGTTGCACCATCGAGTGTACCCCTGCTGGAAATGGGAAGAGATCTCCATGGACTTTATCTCTGGGTTGCCGAGGACTCCGAGGAAGTTCTCTCGATTTGGGTGATAGTCGACCGTTTGACCAAGAGCGCACACTTCATTCCGGTGAGAGACACTTATACCGTGGAATAGTGGGCGCACTGCTTTTTGGAGCAGATCATCCGTTATCATGGTGTGCCGGTGAGGATTGTGTCCGATCGTGACTCGCGGTTCACTTCTCGCTTCGAGAGCGCTCCGAAGGGTTTGGGCACAGAGTGCGATTTCAAAGACTTTTCACCCTCGACGGATGGTCGATCGAGAGAGTGAATCGATTCTCGAGGATATGTTGAGGGCTTGTGTGTTGGATTTCCCGTGCAGCTTGGGACCAAAGATCTCAGATTTGATGGAGTTTGCCTATAACAACGATTACAATGATCGGCGATCTGGATGGCTCCATTCGAGGCATTGTATGGTAAGCGTTGCCGGTCCCCCCGTGTTCTCAGGAAGAGGTTGGTGATAGACGAGTTTTGGGTCCCGAAGTTATCGCAGCTTGACCAATGGTGCAAAGCGTAAGATTAGAGCTCGTATGTTGACAACTCAGAGCATGCAGAAGAGTTACGCCGATGTTCGGCGTCGAGATTTGGAGTTTGAGGTTGGTCACATGTGTTCCTTAAGGTTGCTCCGATGCGAGGTGTTCTGGGTTTGCAAGCGTGGGAAGTTGAGTCCCCGCTTTGTTGGTCCATTTGAGATCCTAGAGAGGATTGGCAGAGTTGCTTACCTGCTAGCCCTACCTCCGTCACTATCGGTGGTGCATAGTGTTTTTCATGTATCGATGTTGAGGCAAGATGTGCCTGACCCGTCGCACATTGTGGACTTTGAGCCTTTGCAAAATGAATGAGGATTTGAACTTCGAGGAGAAGCCGGTGAGGATCCTTGCCTTTGAGACCAAGACGCTGCGTAATCGCGAGATTCGCTTTAGTAAAGGTTCAAAGTGGAAGAATCGGGTTCCGAGGAAGCCACTTGGGAGCGGGAAGACGAGATGAGGTTGCATTACCCCGAGCACGAAAGTCATAAAAAGGAGGGAATATTGTAACGACCTGTGTTTTTCTTCCCGGTCTTCCGTGTATGCCCTAGGGGTAATTTGGTAATTTGGTCTGGGCAATCGAGTGGTCGCTTGTGCCTTTTCCAGCTACTAAAATTATTGGATGGTTTTATGTAGGTTTTGGAGGGGTTTGTGGTTTGGTTTGAGCAAGGTTTGTTGCAAAAGTAAAAATAAAGGGATTTGTCTTTGCCGGGTTTGAACCCGGGTCTCTTGGGAAGCTTGTAGAGATGTGTGCCAATTGAGCCATTAGGTGCTCTTGTTGTTCTTTCTGCATCACATCTTAGTTAACCTTGGATTTTGGAGTTTTGGTGCATTTGGTTAAATGAAATAGAATTAGGTTTATTCCATCTTCTTCTCCAAAACTCCTCTTGGCCGCACAAGCTCTCCCTCCCATAGCCCTTGCCGATTCTTCTTCCCTTGCATCTCCTTGGGTTCGATCATCATCATTCCGGTAAGTCTTCATCCTCTTCATCCCCTTTATTTGGTTTTTGATGCTTTGGCCAAGGTAAGATGTAGGGTGTGTGTGTGTTTGTGTTGGTTGCAACCCGGTAGAGGAGCAGCCCATCATCGCCGTCCGGCTCGCCCGATCCTGCTGGCGCAGCCTACCGCACAGACACCGATCCGCCTAGCAGCCTTGCCGTCCGTCCTCGCCCGATCGCTCGCCGACGCCGCGATCGCGCCAAAGAAGCAGCCAGATCGTCGTTCGTCCTCGCCGTCGATCGCCGCGACGCCGATCGCGCCCAGAGCAAACCTAGATCGCGTTCGCCCACGCCCGACGCTCGCAGACGCCAGAGGCCCTCCTCGCAGCGCCGCGCGCCAAGCCGCGTCCGCTCGCCCGCACGCCAAGACGTTCGCCGCGTCGCGCGCGTTCCTCGCCGAGCAGCTCGCCGTGTTCAGATCGCACGCCAGCCGCCACGCTTTCGCCAGACGCCGCCTTCGCCTGCCTCGCTATCGCGTCCTGCCGCGTCGCCAAGCAGCCTGGCGCCGGCGCCCGCCCTGCTGCGTGCGCCTGCCGCCACTCCAAGCTCGTGTCGCCGAGCCGCGTGAGTTCCCCTTTGAGCCGAGCTTGTTGCTCTATTGTTGTTTAGACATTTTAGATGCCGATTATTGTTGGTTTGCTAGGTTCCCGCCGCTAGCTCGGGATTGTTCCGCAGCTTAGGATTTGTGTGTAGAAGTCTTCCAGACCAAGGTAAGGATTTCTTACCGGGGTTGTGTGGACTTCGCGGTATATTTGTGATTGTTGTTTTGTATGCCCGTGTATGATTACTAGCATGTTTAGCCCTAGGTGCTCGCTCAATTCTCGTGGCATGAACTCTTGTATTGTTTCTCATGTTAGCCCATGCTAGGTTGTTCTATTCTAGCATGTTCGATATCTGTTCTTGCTTCGTAGTATCATGCTAGGTTCCTTGTATCTCATGGAGCACGTATTGGACCGCATTGATTGAATTGTTATTATTGTTAAGGTTTAGAATTCGGTAGATAGCATCATCCGGCCCGATGCATAAAGTATCTTGCATCTATGGCAAGGACGCTCGAGACAGCTTCTCCGCCCTTGGACCACGTGAGGGATTAGCTATCCCAACCGGTAGGCCCCGCAATCTTGGGTGAGGGTGGTAGTCTAAGCGATGCCCCAACGGTCGGGATGATGACTTGGCAATGCCTAGTCCCCGGCAAGCACGTCCTCGCCGTGTTTGGCAAGAGCCCTGATTGCCACTGTTAAGGTAAGGACGGCTTCTGGTGTAAGCCTACCATGACCCGCCTTTAGCCTCAAAAAGCGGTGGTACAGGTGACATAGTTCACGTGTCCAGTCTCACACCCCTATGTCGCTGACACCGATCCGGAGATTTAGTTAGGCGTGGTATCCGGATATGGGCGACTTGCCACTAGACCCGCACTTCCCATAGTCTGTAGAAGCACGCGGTGCATCCTTACGCTCATTACAACGCCCGGCGAGAGAGCTCCTCGGGATCTTGAGCTAGTGCACCTTTCGTATCGATGATGAGTCAGCCGAGGCCGGACTTGTTCCCGTATAGCGCGCTTAGTGTGTTGTGGTATTTTCCTGACTAAGACCCCGAGTTGGCATCCGAGGTCCAAGTGTGGACTTAAGCTATGTGCTCCGCTCTATGTTTGTACTCATAGCTTGCATACATTCTTCTAGATGATCATGTATATCGTATTGTACCCCGGTTGGGGATTCTTACTGGGTAATTAGTTACTCACCCTTATTCTCGTGGTTTTCCACGAGTAATCAAGCGCGGAGACAGGATGGTCAAGGAGGAGCCGTGATCATGGAATCCTGCTTTGTCATCTCCGACTATTTTATTTTATCATGACTCTTGACTTTTGTTATTTCCCCGAATGCATGTAGACGGGCACAAAGCCCCGTGGATGTTTTCTTACGTTTTATGGATTCCAAAGATATTTGTACTTGTGGAATGTTTTAATGGTTTAAATAATCTCTCGATCGTAGTATGCTTTTAGAAATGTATGTTTTGGTTGTTGAATGTTTCTGTTTTTACTTGGAATCCGAAATGTGTTTTTCATAATGTCTTCTATTTTCAATACATGCATTGGGGTAAAGGCCATTTAGAACCCCTTTTGGGTCGGGTCTTTACATGCATCCTGGCCCGGATGATGCTACTTACCATATCTCAAACCTATAAACAGATAAAGCAAACAATCCAGTACGTGCTTGTAAGAACCCGACCCAAAACACAGTCCTAAACCTAGGTTCTCACTCAGCATGCAAGTTAAATACTTCACCAAGCGGTTTAGTGCTCATATTTAAAACCTTTCAAAACATTTAAAAGCGGGGACACTTAAAACATAAACAACAACCTTCATTTAAGCAAAGCCAACAAAGTAAAACAAGCCTGGCCAGTGTTTATAAAATCATACAATACAATTTAAACAACTTTTAAAAACGTCCCCTAGGACTCATGTCCGCTCTACATGCTAAACAAATTATGCAAACAATAAAGACAGAGTGCCGCGGCTCCCATGATCAATCGCCTCCTCCGCTTAGCCGTCCCCGGTCTTTGTCCCCAAGTTACCCGTGGAAAACCACATAAATAAGGGTGAGTATAAACATACTCGGTAAGAATCCCCAATCGGGGTACAATACGATACATCAATCATCCGCACTCTAGTATACATGCAAACAAGCGATTACCAACACGCATCATAGCTCAACGAGCTTACAAGGCGTAATCTGAATCCTCGAAAGTCTCCTACTTCCGCCTAATGATTGGCTCTCATAACCAATCCCGGACATCTCCGAGGGTCTTTCTCCTCGGCCAATTGATCACTCAAAAACCGATCCCAAAGATGTCCGACACCCTCGAGGGTCTTTCTCCCTCGACCATATGATCACCTCAAAAGCCAATCCCAATGGGTGTCCTCAAGGGCCTCTTACCTCGCTAACAAATCGACTATCGGAGTACCCGAAGTCTGGCTCTAAACTGGAAGGAACTGGTGTACTCACGAACATTAGCCTGGGGAGCTCTCCGAACCGGCGACTAACGCGTGTGCGCGCACACCGCATGCTGCTGCAATCGGCGTAAATGTGGGGGCCTAGGTACAAACTACGCGGGCCATGTACGCATGCCTAAAGACTCAGAAACGGTGTCACCAACACGAGAGTGCGAGGCCCTCGGCACTCATCTGCGCGGCATCGCACCACCGACCTGAAGCTAAGAACCGGCCAAGGCAGGCTTGCGCCTTTGGCAGGGTTCCGCTCTAGTAGGCTACAAACTAGGCTTATGCCGATGTGGTAGCTAAATCCACATCGGCTGCCGGGGGGAAGCAATGTACGTTATGCTTCGCTCTACACCCGACCGGTGGGGACAAAGTACGTTATGTCCGCTCTCAGCCTCTGGATGATGACAAACCCTACTATACTAGCTAAGAGTACAAAATAACTGATTCCTGGCTAGACATACATATCAACATCAATCACACATAACCTAGCATGATAATACGAACTTAAAGCAGGAATCTCAAGCATGCAGGAAGAACAATCCTAGCATGGCACTAACATGTACAAACAGGCAAACATGCTAGCAAGAGTGCAATCACAAGCTGTCCTATCCACTAATCATGTTCATACAAGTAAACATGCATATAAGGCACAATCAAGAAAGCATCGCAGGTCCACACAACCACTCAGTAAGAAATCCTTACACTGAAACAAGCGAAATAACTTTCACAATCAAATAATGACCCTCGAGCTTTAAAGCGAAACCGAGCAACCTAAGCATTTTAGTAAAAACAACCTAATTAAATAAACAAAGACCAACAACACCTAGTGCCCAAAGGAGAAAAGACTGGGAATTACCGACCGAGAAGACACAAGGTCACGCCTCAACCCGCACGGCAGGCGGTGTCCGTCCGTCGCCAAGGACAAGCAGGGCGCGCTGGCGCTGGAGCTAGCGAGGCATTGGACGTGCAGACGAGGGCTATCGCAGGCGAGCGAACACGCTGGGTCGGGCGCGCGGGCGAGACGTCGAGTCTACGAGATGCAGCGAGCGCGAGCGGCGCGCCGGGCGGCAGCGGAGCGAGCGCGCGCCAGCTGGCGTCTGGGGCGGCTCGGTGCGGAACGGCGCGCGCTCGTCTCGGGCACCTTGGCCGGGCGATGCAACGCGTCTGGGAGCACTGGCCGGGCGATGCAGGCGCTCGTGCGGCGTGGCTAGGCGGGGTTGTCTTTGGGTGGGCCGAGCGGGCTCGATGCGGCCGTGTGTGGTGCGCTAAGGCATGGCTGTGCGGCTAGGGTTGGGTTTTCTTGGTGAGGTCGGCTAGGAGAGAGAGAGAGAGAGAGAGAGAGAGAGAGAGAGAGAGAGAGAGAGAGAGAGAGAGAGAGATTGCAAAACAAGGGGAAAGGGACTTTCTTGATTTTTTTCTTCCCTTTTCCTAATTTAAATGGGTCTAAAATCCCTTCCCAAAGCTTCCTCTTTCAAAACCCGGCCCAAACAAACTTTTCTTTCTAGAAAAACTCTTTTTCCTACAAAATCCCAAAACCATTTAGGGCAAGGGTTCAAATCCCAAGGGAAGCACTCAAAAACCCATTAATTTTGCCAATAACTAAAATATCTCCAAACTCCCAAACAACTTGCCCAAACCTCTTGGGTCTTGCAACCAACAACCACCAAACTTCGACGAAGGTAGGAAAGGCCCTGAAATCTTGAAAATCCTCAAAACCCTGACCGGGGGCAAAAAGACCAAAATACCCCTAAGGGTTAAAACAGCTCTAACAGCCCATCCGAACATCCAAATAATGATCCGAAAACACCTGGGTAACCGAAATAGAAAACTGGGCCGTTACAGTGCTCAACAGATACAACGAACCTAGCATGATACTACGAAGCAAGAATTGATAACGAGCATGCGAGAACGGAACAACCTAGCATGGACTAACCTGAGAAACAACATAAGAAATCATGCCAGTCGGGAATTCAGAACAGAGCACCTATCACTAAACATGCTAATAAACACAAACAAGCATACAAACAACAATCACATATTATATCGCAGGGCTCACACAACTCTGGTAAGAAATTCTTACCTTGTTGGAAGGCAACTACCCACAAGAATCCTAAGCTGCGATCGATACCGAGCTAGCTAATGAGAACCAAACAAGCACAATAATTATCATAATCCATAGGCCTAAATATAATAAAATAAATAGGGCTCAGCTCGGGAGCAACTCACAAGGCACGGTTGACGTGCGGACGGACAGGTTGCACGGTCGTGGCTACTGCTAGGCGCTGATGGGCTGCGCGCCCGCTAACGGGCTGGCTGGGCGCAGGCCCGGATAAGCAGACGCAATGGCGCGGATGCGACGGGGCACGGGTGCGCTGGTGCTGGGACGGCGCGGGGACGGGGCGAGCAGACGGGCAATGCGATGCGGCATGGGCGTCTGGGCACGCCAGGCTGGTGCAACGGGCATATGGGCACGCCAGGCTGGTGCGACGGGCGTCTGGGCGCTGGTGCTGGCTGCGTGCGACGGCTGCTGGGCGATGGGCACTGCAGGGCGCTGGGCTGGGGCTGCTGCT
Source organism: Sicyos edulis (assembly GCA_036507275.1). Taxonomy (NCBI): domain Eukaryota; kingdom Viridiplantae; phylum Streptophyta; class Magnoliopsida; order Cucurbitales; family Cucurbitaceae; genus Sicyos; species Sicyos edulis. Next base: position 12,679,728 of record CM071856.1, on the reverse strand, counting down.
GCTTGGCTGGTGTAAAGACCCAACCCAAAAGGGGCTCTAAATGGACCTTTACCCCAATGCATGTAGTGAAAATAAAAGACATTATGAGAAATACATTTCGGATCCCAAGTAAAAACAGAAACATTCAACAACCAAAACATACATTTCTAAAAGCATACTCTGATCAGAGATTTATTTAAACCATTTAGACAATCCACAAGTACAAATATGCTGGAATCCATAAAACGTAAGAAAACATCCTGGGGCTCTGTGCCCGTCTACATGCATTCAGGGGAAATAACAAAAGTCAAGAGTCATGATAAAATAAAATGGTCAGAGATGACAGCAGATTCCATGATCACAGCTCCTCCTTCACCATCCTGTCTCCCGCTTGATTACCTCGTGGAAAACCACAGAATAAGGGTGAGTAACGAATTACTCAAGAAGAATCCCCAACCGGGGTACAATACGATATACATGATCATCTAGAAGATTGTATGCAAGCTATGAGTATAAACACGAATAGAGCACATAGCTTAAGTCCACACTTGGACCTCGGATGCCAACTCGTGGTCTTAGTCCGGAAATAAATCCACCACACAATACGCCCTATACGAAAACGAGTCCCGGCCTCGGCTCATCGCCGATCACGAAAGGTGCACTAGCTCAAGATCCCGAGGAGCTCTCCGGCCGGGCGCCAGTAATGAGCGCCAACATGCACCGCGTGCTTCTACTGCACTATGGGGGGTGCCGGGTCTAGTGGCAAGTCGATATCCGGATACCACGCCTAACTAAAACTCGGATCGGTGTCACCGACATAGGGTGTGAGACTGGACACGTGAACTATGTCACCGTACTCACCGCACTTTTTGAGGCTAAGGAACGGGTCATGGTAGGCTTACACCGTGAAGCCGCCCTTACCTTAACAGTGGCAATCAACGGCTACGGCCGAACACGCCGAGGACGTGCCGATCGCCGGGACTAGGCATTGCCAAGTCATCATCCCGACCGCTTGGGGTATCGCTTGCAGACTACCACCCTCACCCAAGATTGCGTGGCCTACCGGTTGGGATAGCTAATCCCTCACGGGGTCCAAGGACGGAGAACTGCCTCGAAACGCCCTTGCCATAGATACAAGATACTTTATGCATCGGGCCGATGATGCTATCTACCCGAATTCTAACCTCGCCTTAACAATCAAGAAACAATCCAATACGTGCTCGAAAGAATACAAAGCAGACCTAGCATGGTACTACGAACAAGAATGAATATGAGCATGCCGAATCTTAACAACCTAGCATGGACTAACATGAGAGAACAACATACGAAGTCATGCTAGTCGAGAATTCGAATGCAGAGCACCTAAACTATACATGCCGATAATCACAAACAAACATACAAACAACAATCACATAGAACATCGCAGGTCCACACAACTCCGTAAGAAATCCTTACCGCCGGGAGGCAACTACACACAAAATCCTAAGTGCGATCGAACCCGAGCTAGCTACCGAGAACCTAACAAAAACAATGATAATCACACTCTAAAGGCTTAAATATGATAAAATAAGTAGGGCTCGGCTCGAGCAACTCACGCGATGCGCGGCACGACACGCTGACGGGCGGCACGGCGGCTGGGCTGGGGCTGGCGCGGATGGGCGCTGGAGTGGCGGCAAATGGGCGACATCGGCGCGCTGCCTGCTGCGACGACAGCGCTGGGCGCGGATGGCGCGCTAAGGCACGGACGCTGGCTGGGACGGCACGCGGACGCACGGCGCAGACGCGAGGCGCGCGCGCGGCGCGACGCGCGCGACGGGCGCTGGCGCGCGACGCAGACGCGAGCGCTTCTGGCGATGGCGAGGCGCTGGCGCTGGCGGCGCGCGCGCGCGCGGTGCGATGGCGGCGGCGGCCGCGACGCGACGGACGCTGCGATCGGTGCCGCGCGACGTCATTGGCGGCCGCGACGGCTCGGGCGTCTGGCTTTGGTGCCGGCTGGCGTCTGGCGCCTGGGCTTTGTTGGGCGCTTAGGCCGCTTGGCCAGCGATCTGCGATTGGCTGCTCGGCTGGTCGCTTGGTGGCCAAACGGCGCTCGGGGCCGCAAGGGAAGAAAATCACGGCAAGGGGGCTTGGGAGAGAAGAGGGTTGGGCGGCCATGGAGTTTTGGGAAAGAAAACACAAAACCTAATTTCTTTTCATTTAACCAAATGCACAAAACTCCAAAGATCCAAGGGTAACTAAGATATGACGCGGAAAGAGTAACAAGAGCTCTCCATAGCTCAACCGCCACACACCACCCACGACTTCTCGGACCACCCGGGTTTGAAACCCACCAAACACACTTTTAACACACAATTTTCCTTTTGCATCTCCCCATGCCCAAACACATCCACAAAGCCTCAAAACTTACATAAATCCATCCAATAATTTTAGCAATCGAAAAATATATAAACAGTCCTGACGGCCCGACTAAATTACTAAAATACCCCTAGGGCATACCTGAAGACCGGGATGAAAACACCTGGTCGTTACAATATTCCTCCTTTTTATGACTTTCGTCCTCGAAAGTCCTTAAGATCAAACAACACAGATAATCGCATTCTCATCCCGCCCTTCCCGCTCACGAGCGCCTCCTCCGAACTCGCACTCCTTCACTAAACTTTTACCAACAGATCTCACTTCTACGCAACGTCTTCGACTCAAGACCAGAATACTCATAGGCTTCTCCTCGAAGCCCAAACCCTCAATCAGATGCAAGGGCTCAAAGTCCACAATGAACAATGGGTCCGGCACATGCTGCCCCAACATCGATACATAAAAAAACATCAGGCCACAAATTGCCAACAAACAAACTCAACCCTACAACAAATCAAGCAAACAACTGAACCTTCCAGATTCCAAAACTAAACGGCCTACTCTTACTTCACAAAAGACCAACAAACCTCAAACCTTGACTACAGCCTTAACGAGATACAAACGAACCACCAACTAGCGACTGATCCAAAAAGACAAACTTCTCCAACTAGCACACGACCACAACACTTAAGCAACCATCTTAAGGAGAAAATCGCCAAGCAAGGAACATCCAACATTCCTCTCAAGGAAAACTCGGGAAGCAAGGACTAAACCATCACGCAGCCTATCTCGCGACACAACACCTTGAGGAAAACAAATTTCAACAACCTTACCAACCAATGCCACGGCACCTCTGTGCCAACTCACTCAAACGCTGCTCTACTAACGCCAACCGGGAACTCACAACAACTAGGAACAAAGCCCGAGAAGGGCTTGCTCGTGAGAACTCAACCCAAACTTATAACGAGCAACGCCGCCTCCAAGCTACTACTCAACTCTTAAAATTCAACCGCTACTCAAAGGACTTCCCTTTAAGCCTAAGCCTAACTCATCTTCCAACCGTAAGCTCCACTCCCAAAACCTCACAAGGAAAACGGATAACGACAACCTCAAAGCTTACGGATCCCGGGCCACACGAATCCGCAAGACTACCTCGCAAGCTATCACTCGAGGCCGGGCATCCAAGGAGCAACTCAACCACCACAGAGGCTAGAGGGAAAGGAAATCTTCAATCCCCAAAGAACCAACAACTTGCCGAACAACTCAACTCTTACTGGTGGCCTCCGCCTTGCGGGAACAAACAACTCTTGCTTGCTAACAACACAAAGCAGGACCCTCTCATTGGGCTGACCGCGCGCTACTCGATCGACTACACAACTCGGAGCTAAGCGACTCGCCAAACGGAAACGACTTCCCAAAGAAGCAAACTCCCGTATGGGCAAAAACTCCACACACGCGTTGACTTGCTCAAACCCAAGGCAACAAGAACCAACTCTCTTGGAAGCAACACCCAAGAGAAAACTCAACCAATCGGACCACCAAATCAAAACAAACAAAGACTTGCTCAATCTGCTGAGGAGGGTCAACTCCCAAAACTTACCGACTAGGAACAAGACCTCGTATAACGCCCTCCACCTAGAACCGAACTAGCTCTCGAAACAACAAACGAACCAAATCTTGGCCAAACACTCACAAGAGGCGAGAACAACCTTTACTGCAGCCTCTAGAACACCATCCAAGAATCCGCTTAATCGACAAACGACTACTTCCAAGCAAACCAACAAACTTTTCCTTCAAGCTAGCGCTTCCACCATTAACTCCAAGACCAAGGGAGTAACCCGACAACTCCCGAAGGAAACGGCTCTTACAAGCGCACAACCAACGGACAGAGAACTCCACATACGCCACCGCCTTGCTCCACCAGAGCAACAACATCTAATCTCACGGGGCGCAACAAGGGTCCATCTCGCATCAACCTCCAAATGCCAAACGGGGCAACTCAACATCCCGAAAACAGAAAAACAACCAACATGGTACAAACCACTCGCCCCACGAGCAAAACTAAACTCTAACAACTCCAATCCACACCTTGGTCAACACCAAGCATCAACTTGCCACCACACCAAAACCACTCCGGACTTTACTCCAAACAAACACTAGCTTGCTAGTCTACCAAGATCGCTAGCAACTCCACCGAGGCTACAAACTACACGCCTCCAAATTAGCCAATCAAACTCACTAGCTGGGCTCGACCGAGCTCGAGAGAGGCTCTCCACAACCTAGGGTTCTCCGACAACCCTCGACACACACACCGCCAAAGAACCGATCTAATGGATAACCGCTCAACAAACAACTCCAATTTCCAAAGATCCCAACCATGCCGGCCCACTCCAACTCCTTGGGAACCTTGAGGACCCGAACGCTACAGCATGCGTCATCCTCCTACTCAGACATTAACCACAACATAACTCCTATCCAAGGAAGGATCCGAACAACTCTCTCAGCCATGACGATCAGAAACCACGCGGCTTAGCTACCACCGCTCTTGTTCAGTTTCCAACTGAACTCCAACCAACGATCAACAAAAAGATCCACCAACCAAGCTTAGGTCCAACTTAACAAATCTTGCCTAAGCAACAACTTGATACCACGAGCACGGTATCCTTACCACCTCAACCAAAGCCTTACAACATCCATCTGGAGTCCAACTTCTCCAGAACCGAGCACTAGATCCCCAAAGAAAACCCTACATGGATCTCAAACTCTCGCCACTTTAACGAACCACACAAAACACACTTGTGTGCACAACTCTCAACCTTCCTTTAGAGATCCAAGACTAACAAGCGCTTTTCCCAAAAAGCAACACTAGCTCCTGGCAGAGATACAAACAGTCCAAGGAACACCAAAAGTTCCATCTCCACACGATACTCGAAGCTGAGGCAACCTTGCTCTACCAAAGCATAATCATGCCAAACCAAACTTACTTTGTACCAAGCCTCAACCAAGGGTGCTTACCCCTAAGGCATCCAAAACCTCTCGCAAGGCATCACCATCTCGCCTTATAGGCATCCAAATTTCATCTCATGAGCATTCAACTCGTGATCCTCTGGCTGGACCAAACTCGCATCTACGATGCTCAACTCTCCTCGAGATTAGGCCCTCGAAGGTAGTTGACCGCACTACCAACCACAAAGAAAATCTCTTGGCCTTAACACTAGCGCGAGACTCACGCGCACCAACACTTACCAACCGGCAACCCGCTGACTTACTCAACCTCCAGAAACACTGGGAAGAGGCTCCGCTCTTCTCGAGCATCCTTTCGCTTGTAGTCCATCGACTACCACCGAACTAGTCCTCCGCACGACCTAAACGGGTGCAACCGCCATAAATGCAGATCCAAGGCTAAAGGAGTACGCTTTGAACTCCGAACGGCATAGAACCATCTCGCTATGCCAAGCCAAACTCAAGCTCGAACTGCACTTAGTTCCAAAGTGGCACACCAACCAATGCACCTCAAGTGCTACTACTACCAAATCCACATATGAGGAAGTCAGTCATCATTAAACAACAAAGAGCTCGCAAGGGGGCAAAGATGACCCTTCATCCGCCTCAAGCCACTAACACGGCAACTTGCCAAACAATCGGGCGATCGGTGGAGACTCGCTAGTCCACCTCTCACAAGGGACTTCCACCACCATCCGATCAACCAAATAAAGACAGAACGGCACACCTCGGCCTCGAAGCAGCAGGCATCCCACACACGGATGCTAAACTCAAACCTCGGCCAACTACTTTACTACTAGCAAGTGGGACTTACTAAAACATCGAGCTCTACAGGCATCCATTTGCCAACACGGGCGTCTCCATCAACGCCAACAAACTCATCTGAATAAACTCGCGATCATGCCCTCCCGGAACCTCCGGGGCTACAAGAGCTACTGGGGAAAAATGTCTGAAACAAACTCACACCGGGGCTATCTCGTGCCCGGGACTCCTCACTACGCGCTACAAATCGCTGCGCTGGGGTCTCCGCTCTCGATAGCTAAAGACTCGCCATCAAATCTCTCATGGTCGGAGCACACTCGCTCAAGAAGTCTCACTGAGGCGCCGCTAGCCTCTACCCCCTCCTCTAGGCAACTCAATCGCCGGGCTAAACCGCATGCGGGCCTAACAACCTCGACGCGCCTCCTCAACATCAACACGATCGGTCCAACTCCTCGGTCGGACATGCCAAGCGCCCTGCTCCTGCGGGTGCGATCAACATATCGGCGATCCGCACGAAGCACCACCACCCTCTCACTAGGGGAAAAGCGAAGAATCGGGCCACAAATGGCCAACGGAGTCTAAGCTCACTTCCTCCCTCTGGAACGATGTCCTGTGGGCATCCGAATCTATCTGGATACCTCAACAAGTCCGCTAAACAAATCGCTTTCAGATCATGAAAGTTGGCATGATGGCTCACTAAGCCCAAACCAACAACGAGTCGAACACCTGCTCGTCTCCGCTCCACAACACTACACAAGGCATACACAAGATGACAGTATTGTAAATTCTTAACCCTTTTTCAACAACAAATAGTAAACTTAGGCGTGCACTGATGACCGCTTGAGTGCTTGATGATCATGGAAAAACGACCTACAACAAAAAGGTCGGGTCTCTGAATCTATGACTCGAGCTCGATACCAATCAGAAAGACCCGACCCAAAAGGGGCTCTAAATGGACCTTTACCCCAATGCATGTAGTGAAAATAAAAGACATTATGAGAAATACATTTGGATCCCAAGTAAAAACGAAACATTCAACAACCAAAACATACATTTCTAAAAGCATACTCGATCGAGATTTATTTAAACCATTTAGACAATCCACAAGTACAAATATCTTTGGAATCCATAAAACGTAAGAAAACATCCCGGGCTCTGTGCCCGCCTACATGCATTCAGGGAAATAACAAAAGTCAAGAGTCATGATAAAATAAAATGGTCGAGAGATGACAAGCAGGATTCCATGATCACAGCTCTCCTCCTTCACCATCCTGTCTCCCGCTTGATTACCCGTGGAAAACCACGAGAATAAGGGTGAGTAACGAATTACTCAAGAAGAATCCCCAACCGGGTACAATACGATATACATGATCATCTAGAAGATTGTATGCAAGCTATGAGTATAAACACGAATAGAGCACATAGCTTAAGTCCACACTTGGACCTCGGATGCCAACTCGTGGTCTTAGTCCGGAATAAATCCACCACACAATACGCCCTATACGAGAAACGAGTCCCGCCTCGGCACTGTCTCATCGTCGATACGAAAGGTGCACTAGCTCAAGATCCCGAGGAGCTCTCCGGCCGGCGCCAGTAATGAGCGCCGGCATGCACCGCGTGCTTTCTGGAGCACTATGGGGGTGCCGGGTCTAGTGGCAAGTCGATATCCGGATACCACGCCTAACTAAAACTCGGATCGGTGTCACCGACATAGGGGTGTGAGACTGGACACGTGAACTATGTCGGCTGTACCACCGCACTTTGAGGCTAAGGAACGGGTCATGGTAGGCTTACACCGTGAAGCCGCCCTTACCTTAACAGTGGCAATCAACGGCTACGGCCAACACGCCGAGGCGTGCCGATCGCCGGGACTAGGCATTGCCAAGTCATCATCCCGACCGCTGGGGTATCGCTTAGACTACCACCTCACCCAAGATTGCGGGGCCTACCGGTTGGGATAGCTAATCCTCACGGGGTCAAGGACGGAGAACTGCCTCTCGAACGTCCTTGCCATAGATACAAGATACTTTATGCATCGGGCCGGATGATGCTATCTACCTGAATTCTAACTCGCCTTAACAATCAAGAAAACAATCCAATACGTGCTCGAAAGAATACAATGAGACCTAGCATGGTACTACAGAACAAGAATGAATATGAGCATGCCGTAACGGAACAACCTAGCATGGACTAACATGAGAGAACAACATACGAAGTCATGCTAGTCGAGAATTCGAACAGAGCACCTAAACTATACATGCTGATAATCACAAACAAACATACAAACAACAATCACATAGAACATCGCAGGTCCACACAACTCCGGTAAGAAATCCTTACCGCCGAGGCAACTACACACAAAATCCTAAGCCGCGATCGAACCCGAGCTAGCTACCGAGAACCTAACAAAAACAATGATAATCACACTCTAAAGGCTTAAATATGATAAAATAAATAGGGCTCGGCTCGGAGCAACTCACGCGATCTGCGGACCGACACGCGACGGCGCAGGCAAAGACGGCTGGGCTGCCGCTGGGCGCGGATGGGCGGCAAATGGGCGACATCTGGCGCTGGCTGCGCAGACGGAGCAGCGCTGGGCGCGGATGGCGCGCTAAGTACGGACGCTACTGGGGCGGCACGCGGACGGCATGGGCGCAGACGCGAGGGGCGCGCGGGCGCGACGCGGGCGACGGCGCGCTCGGCCGCGCACAGCGACGCGAGCTTCGGCTGGCGATGGCAAGGCTGGCGCTGCGCGCGCGCGAAGCGGTGCGATGCGGCGGCGCGCGCGACGCGACGACGACGACGCTGCGGATCGCGTGCGCGCGACGCTCGCTGGCGGCGGCCGCGACGGCTGGGCGCTGGGGCTGCGTCTTCTTTGGCGCTCAAGCGTCTGGGCGACTTCTTGTGGGCGCTTGGGCTCTTTGGTGCGATCTGGCTGGCTGCTCGGCTGGTGGTCGCTGGTGGCCGAAACGGCTCTCCGGCCGCAAGGGAAGAAAATCACGGCAAGGGGCTTGGGAGAGAAGAGGTTGGGCGCCATGGAGTTTTGGGAAAGAAAACACAAAACCTAATTTCTTTTCATTTAACCAAATGCACAAAACTCCAAAGATCCAAGGGTAACTAAGATATGACGCGGAAAGAGTAACAAGAGCTCTCCATAGCTCAACCGCCACACCACCCACCGACTTCTCGGACCACCGGGTTCAAACCCACCAAACACACTTTTAACACACAATTTTCCTTTTGCATCTCCCCATGCCCAAACACATCCACAAAGCATCAAAACTTACATAAATCCATCCAATAATTTTAGCAACTGAAAAAGATATAAACGGTCCCGACGGCCCGACCAAATTACTAAAATACCCCTAGGGCATACCTCGAAGACCGGATGAAAACTGGGTCGTTATAAATTGGCCGTTGCTCTACTGGCCGCACAACACCAACAAATCTCACCTCTTCTTCACTCGGCCAGCAAGAACACACCAAACGGAAGAAGAAGAAGAAGAGATCGAGACACTTACCTGGGATGACGAACGACCGACGGAGCTGCTAGGGAGATGAAAGGGCTTGGGCGGCTATGAGTGATTTGGAGAAGAAAACACCACAACCCTATTTTCCTTCCTTTTAATCAAATGCACTAAAAACCCCAAGGACTCAAGGCTAACCAAGTTATGCCGCGGAAAGAATAATAAGAGCTCCCAATAGCTCAACTGGCACACTACCCAACAAGCTTCCTGGAGACCCGAGTTCGAATCCCAACTGCTTCACTTTATTTCTCAATTTTTCTTTTGCATCTCACCATGCCCAAACACATCCACAAAGCATCAAAATCCTACTTAAGTCCATCCAATAATTTTAACAACTGAAAAAGACATAAACGCCCTGACGGCCCGACCAAATTACCAAAATACCCCTAGGGCATACCTGGAAGACCGGGATGAAAACCTGGGCCGTTACAGATCTGTAAACAATATCACGAAATCAGTCCACTCTAGGACTCTAAAACCAACATCTGATATATATATATATATATATACTAGATGCAGTACTGTATCTAAAACCCTTAATTACAACTTAGACAAACCTGACGGCTGTTGGAGTGCTGATGATCATGGGACAAACAACCTACAAAAGCAGCTTAGTCTACAGAATCTATAACTTTGCACTATGATACCAACTGTAAGGACCCGAACTAAAACATGGTATTAAATGGATCCTTACTTCAGCATGCACATTAAAATAGTAAAGGATTAAAAAGACACAATGCAATTTTCCTGAGAAACCTGTCAAAACTTGGAACCTGTTCAAAACATTTATTTCAACCCAATGTTTTAAAAGGCGCGCCTATGTGCAAGTCAAACCTTTAGCGCCTCGCTTGGGAAAAGCGAGGCGCAGTTAATTAAGCGCGCCCCTTTTGGCGCCTTACATGAAACCCCGGGCACTTCGCCCCTGGGCCCTGACTCCCTGACTGGGCAGCGGATGTAACGGCCAAGGTTTTCATCCCAGTCTTCCAGGTATGTCCTTAGGGTATTTTGGTAATTTGGTCGGGCCGTTAGGGCTATTTCTGTCTTCTCAGCTGTTTATATTCTTGGATGTTCAAAATTGGGGTTTGGTTGCATTCTGGTTGAGTTTGGGTGTTGAGAGTTGCAAAAATAAAATAAGGGTGTTTGGCAGAAAATAGATGCATCAGTTGGGGTTTGAATCAGGGTGGTTGGGAAGTTAGCAGAAGGGCCTTGCCAGATGTGCTTCAGGTAGTTGTTGATACTCATTCCGCAGGTTGTCTTGGTTTGCCTTGGTTTTCAGGAATTAAGTGAGTTTGATTAAAAAATAGGTTTATTCCCTTTTCTCCTTCCCAAATCACCTTGCCGCAAACCCATTCCTCCAAACTCCCTCTTGTCGTGCGTTTTCCTCTCGAAAGCTTCGATCGATCATCCCGGGTAAGTGTTTCGTTGTGCCTCGATTCTCCTTCTTGTTGTTGTTGTCGATCCATTGGCTAAAGGGTTTTTGTTGTTGTCTTTTTTGTTGTGTTGTCATGGTGCAGTGCAGCCGAGAGCAACCCCGTTGCAGCCGATCGCCCATCGCCCCTTAGAGTTGCACTGCGTCGCCGCCCAGCCGAGCAGCCCTATCACGTCGCAGCCCCTGCCCGCCGTTCGCACTCCAGCGTCGATCGCCAACCCTGCCTCGTCGCCCCATCGTCGCATCGCACCGCAGCCCCTGTCAAGCCAGCCGCACGCGGACAACAACAACCCTCTCGCAATCGCCCTCACGTACGCGAGCTCAGCTCTGTCACCCGAGCAGCCGCACGCCCAGCCGCTCGAGCCCCACGCCGACGCCCGATCCACCGCGCGCGTCGTCGCACTCCGCGCCTGCTTTGCTCCACGCCAGCCGCAGACGTCGCCCGACCTTTGTGCCTTGCAGCTTGTCCGTCCTCGCGCCAGCCCCGAGCCGTGTGAGTTTCTTCCGACCGAGCCGAGTTCTGGTTGTATTTTACCTAAGGCCTACAGATTGTGATGTTTGTTGTTTGTTTGTTAGGTTCCCGATAGCTAGCTCGGGTTCGGTTGCAGCTTAAGGTCTTTTGTGTGTTGTTGCCTTCCGATTTAGGTAAGGATTTCTTACCAGAGTTGTGTGGGCCCTGCGATATTTCTGTGATTGTTGATTGTATGCCTATTTATGTTTATCAGCATGTTATTGGATAGGTGATTCGTTCCAAATTCCGACTTGCATGATTCTCGTGTTATTTCTCATGTTAGTTCTATGCTAGGTTGTTCTGTTCTGGCATGTTCGTTATCTGTTCTTGCTTCGTAGTACCATGCTAGGTTCATTCATTCTGCTGAGCATGTGTTAGTATGTTTGCTGTTAGGTGATTATAGCTTAGAGTTCTGATAGGTAGCATCATCCGGGCGAGGATACATAACGTAACTTGCATCCGTGGTGCGGGGACGCGAGGCAAATCTGCCGCTCCGATCCGTCGTTAGGGTTTAGCCAGAACGACCCGTGTTTTTCATCCCGGTCTTCCGTATGCCCTAGGGGTAATTTGGTAATTTGGTCGGGCCAAAGAGTCGTCGTTGTGTCTTTCCAGCTATTAAAATTATTGGATGGATTTATGTAGGTTTTGGAGGGATTTGTGGTTTGGTTTGAGCAAGGTTTGATGCAAAAGTAAAAATAAAGGAAATTGTGCTGCAGCCGGGGTTTGAACCCGGGTATCCTGGAAAGCTTGTGGGGTGGGGATGTGTGCCAATTGAGCCATTAGGTGCTCTTGTTGCTCTTCCTGCATCATCTTATGGTTAGCCTTGGATTTTGAGTTTTGGTGCATTTGGTTAAATGAAATAGAAATTAGGTTTATTCCATCTTCTTCTCCAAATCACCTCTTGGCCGCATGCTTTCCTCTCCATAGCCTTTGCCGATTCTTCTTTCCCTTGCATCTCCTTGGGTTCGATCATCATCATTCCGGTAAGTCTTCATCCTCTTCATCTCCTCATTTGGTTATTGATGCCGGCCGAACGTAAGAAGTAGAGTGTTGTGTGTGTTGTGTGGTTTGCAACCACCCGAGAAAGCGGGCCGCCAGCCATCGCCGCCGCCCACCGGCCACCCCGCCCAGATCTCTGTTGAAGCAGCCGCCGCCACGCCGGCCGGACAAAGAGCCGCGCGAGATCGCTCGCGACGCTTATCGCTCACTGTGTCGCGCCAGATCCACCGTCGCAGCCCTCCCGCACGCCATCGCTCGTCGTCGTGCGGATCGCGCTAGCGCGAAGAGCGCCGCGACGCCGCCGCGCGCCCTTCGCCTCGCCGAAGCCGCCGCCCACGCCCGCAGCCGCGCCCGCGCGCCGCCGCAGCCGCCATGCCGCGCGCGCCTTCGCCGCGAAGCCGCGCTCGCGACGCCGCCAGAGCGCGCTTCGCCGCGCGCGCGCATTCTCGCCGTGCATCCGTCTTTGTCTTGCGTGCAATACAGCGGCAGCCTGCCAGCCTGCCGCTGTTAGTTTGCTTGCAGCGCTCCAAGCTCGTGTCGTCGTCGTGCCGCGTGAGTTCCCCGAGCCGAGCTTGCTCGCTTATTGTTTTTAGACTTTTTAGGTATTGACTATTATTGGTTTGTTAGGTTCCCGCCGCTAGCTCGGGATTGTTCCGCAGCTTAGGATTTGTGTGTAGAAGCCTCCCGACCAAGGTAAGGATTTCTTCTGGGAGTTGTGTGGGCCTGCGGATATATTTGTGCTTTTTGTTTTGTATGCCTGTGTATGATTATTAGCATGTTTAGCCCTAGGTGCTCATATTAATTCTGATCGCATGAACTCTTGTATTGTTTCTCATGTTAGCCCATGCTAGGTTGTTCCATTCTCGCATGTTCGATATCTGTTCTTGCTTCGTAGTATCATGCTAGGTTCCTTGTATCTGTTGAGCACGTATTGGACCGCATTGATTGAATTGTTATTATTGCTATGGTTTAGAGTTCGTAGGTAGCATCATCCGGCCGATGCATAACGTAACTTGCATCCCCGATGCGGACGTGCGAGATGGTACTCGTCCCCGATCCCGTTAGGGTTTAGCTAACCCTAACGGCCGCCCCGCAATCTTGGGTGAGGGTGGCGATCGTTTAAATGCCCCAAAGGTCGGGATGATGACTTGGCATTGCCTCGCCCTCGGCAATCGCACGCGTCCTCGCGTGTTCGGCCGTAGCCCTTGATTGCCACCGTTAGGGCAAGGACCGCTTCGGTGTGTAAGCCTATCACGACCGGTTCCTTAGCCTCAAAGTGCGGTGGTTCAGCCGACATAGTTCACGTGTCCGTGTCTCACACCCCTATGTCGCTGACACCGATCCGTAGATTTAGTTAGGCGTGGTGGATCGGACATGGGCAACTTTGCCACTAGACCCGGCACTTCCCATAGTCGCAGCGAGCACGCGCGGCATGCTTACGCCATTACAACGCCGACCGGAGAGCTCCTCGGGATCTTGAGCTAGTGTACCTTCGTATCGCCGTGACAGCCGTGAGGCCGAGACTTGGTTCTCGTATAGGATAGGGCGTATTGTGTGGTGTGGATTATTCCGACTAAGACCCCGAGTTGGCATCCGAGGTCCAAGTGTGGACTTAAGCTATGTGCTCTATTATGTGTTTATGTTCACAAACTTGCATACACTCATCTAGATGACCATGTGCATCGTATTGTACCCCTGGCCGGGATCTTCTTACTGAGTAATTCGTTACTCACCCTTACTTATCTTTCAGTAACCATGGCGCGAGGCGGGATGGTGAAGGAGGAGCTATGATCATGGGAACGTCTTTGTCGCCTCTCGACTTTTTATTTCTATGACTCTTGTCTTTCATTTTCCCCTGAATGCATGTAGCAAGACACGAGCCCTAGGATGTTTTCTCAATGATTTTGTGGATTCCCGCTTTATTGAATTTGAGGATGTTTCAAATGTTTTAATAAATCTCTGATCGTAGTGTACGTTTTGGAAATGTATTTGCCTTGAAACATGTTTCAAAGAAACTATATTGATTCTCGATTGAACCTTGATTGTTTTGTTTTAATTGGGAATCTAAAAACTTATTTGCATATTATCCTTTCCTTTGAATGTATGCATTGGGGTAAAGGCCTATTTAGAGCCCCTTTTGGGTCTGGGTCTTTACAGATTGGTATCGAGCTCGAGTCATAGACTTTGTAGACTCGACCTTTTGTTGTAGGTCGTCTTTCCCATGATCACCAGGCACTCACGGTCATCAGTACGCGCTAAGTTTTCTGCTTTAGAAAAAGGGTTAAGAATTTACAATACCTTTCATCTAGTGTATGCCTTGTGTAGTGTTGTGGAGCGGAGACGAGCGGTGTTCTCGACTCGTTGTTGGTTTGGGCTTAGTGAGCCATCATGCCAACTTTCCCGCAGATCGAGCAGCAATTGTTTAGCAACTTGTTGAGGTATCCAGATAGATCCGGATGCCCCGGGACATCGCTCCGCAGGGAGGCGTGAGCTTAGACTCCGCTGGCCATTTGTGGCCCGGGCTTGTCGCTTTTCCCCAGTGAGAGGGTGGTGGTGCTTCGTGCGGATCGCCAAGATGTTGATCGCACCCGCAGGAGCAGGGCGCTTGGCATGTCCGACCGAGGAGTTGGACAGATCGTGTTGATGTTGAGGCCGCGTCAGGTTGTTAGGCCCGCATGCCGATTTGGCCCCGCAGCTTGAGTTGCCTAGAGGAGGGGGTAGAGGCTAGCGGCGCCTCAGTGAGACTCCTTGAGCGAGTGTGCTCCACCATGAGAGATCCGATGGCGTGTCTTTAGCTATCGAGAGCGGAGACCTGTGCGCAGCTTTGTAGCGCGTAGTGTGAGGAGTCCCGGCACATTAGCCCAAATGGACAGAGTCTGTTTCACATTTTTCCCCAATAGCTCTTGTAGCCCCTGAGGTTCTCGGAGGGCATGATCAAGCAGGTTTATTCAGATGAGTTTGTTGGCGTTGTTGGAGACGCCAGTGTTGGCAAATGGATGCCTGTAGAGCTCGATGTTTTAGTAAGTCCTACCGATAGTAGTAAAGTAGTTGGCCGTGTTTGAGTTTAGCATCCGTGTGTGGGATGCCCCGCTGCTCAAATGCCGAGGTGTGCCGTTCTGTGTTGTTTGGTTCATCGGATGGTGGTGGAAATCCCTTGTGAGAGGTGGTCTAGCGAGTCTCCACCAATCGCCCGATTGTTTGGCAAGTTGCCGTGTTAGTGGCTTGAGGCGGATGAAGGGTCATCTTTGCCCCCTTGCGAGCCTCGTTGTTGTTTAATGACCCGCTTCCTCGGATGTTGATTTGGTAGTAGTAGCACTTGAGGTGCATTGGTTGGTGTGCCACTTTGGCACTAAGTCCGGTTCAGCTTGAGTTTGGCTTGGCATAGCGGATGGTTCTATGCCGTCCGAGTTCAAAGACACTTCTTTAGCCATTGGATCCATTTATGGAAAATGCACTTGTTTAGGTCGTGCAAGAGGGCTAGTTCGGTGGTAGTTGAAGGACCACAAGTGAAAGGATGTTCGAGAGGAGCTGGAGCCTCTTCCCGGTGTTTACGGGGGTCGAGTAAGTCACAGCGGGTTGGCGGTGGCAAGTGTTAGTGCGTGTGAGTCTCACGCTAGTGCTAAGGCCAAGAGATCTTTGTGGTTGGTAGTGCGGTCCACTACCTTCGGTGCCTAAACTCGAGTTGAGTGAGCATTGTAGATGCGAGTTCGGTCCAAAGAGGGGAACCATGAGTTGGATGCCCGTGAGATGAGTTGGATGCTCTCGAGATGAGTTGGATGCTTATGAGATGAGTTGGATGCCTATGAGATGAGTAGGACACCTTATGTGTAAGCGCACTTGGTAGAGTCTTGGTATAAAGTAAGTTCGGTTTGGCGTCGTTATGTTTTAGCAGAGCAAGGTTGCCACTGCTTGAGTATCGTGTGAAGATGGAACTTTTGGTGTTCCTTGGATTGTTTGTATCATTGCCAGAGTTATCGTTGCTTTGTGGAAAAGCGCTTGTTAGTCTTGGATCTCTAAAGGAAGGTTGGGAGTTGTGCACACAAGTGTGTTTTGTGTGGTTCGTTCCGTGGCGAGAGTTTCGCATCCATGTAGGGTTTGCTTTGGAGATCTCGTGCTCGGTTCCTTGAGAAGTGGGACTCGTGTGGTTGTTGTAAGGCTTCGGTTGAGGTGGTAAGGATACCGTGCTCGTGGTATCAAGTTGTTGCTTAGGCAAGATTTGTTAAGTTGGGCCTAAGCTTGGTTGGCGGATCTTCTTGTTGATCGTTGGTTGGAGTTCGATTGGAAACCGAACAAGAGCGATGGTAGCTAAGCCGCGTGGTTTCCGATCGGCATGGCTAAGAGAGTTGTTCGGATCCTTCCTTGGGTAGAAGTTATGTTGTGGCTGATGCTTTGAGTAGGAGGATGACGATTCTCAGTAGCGCTTCGGGTCCTCTAGGTTCCCAAGGAGTTGGAGTTGGCCAAAGATGGTTGGGATGCTTTGAAATTGGAGTTGTTTGTTCAGCAGGTTATCCATTAGATCGTATCTGCCGGCAGTGTGTGTCGAGGGTTGCCAAGAACCCTAGGTTGTGGAGAGCCTCTCCGAGAGCTCAGTCGAGCCCAGCTAGTGAGTTTCAGTTGGCTAGCTGGAGGCGTGTAGTTGTAGCCTCGGTGGAGTTGCTAGCGATCTTGGTAGACTAGCAAGCTAGTGTTTATTTGGAGTAAAGTCCGGAGTGGTTTCGGTGTGGTGGCAAGTTGATGCTTGGTGTTGACCAAGTGTGGATTGAAGTTGCTAGAGTTTAGTTTTGCTCGTGGGGCGAGTGGTTTGTGCCATGTTGGTTGTTTTTTCCCTGCTTTCCAAGATGTTGAGTTGCCCCCTTTGGCATTTGGAGGTTCATGCGAGATGGACCCTTGTTGTGCCCCGTGAGATTAGATGTTGTTGCTCTGGTGGAGCAAGACAGGTGGCGTATGTGGAGTTCTCTCTCGTCCGTTGGTTGTCCGCTTGTAGGAGCCGTTTCCTTCGGGGAGTTGTCGTTACTCCCTTGGTCTTGGAGTTAATGGTGGAAGCGCTAGCTTGAAGGAAAAGTTTGTTGGTCGCTTGGAAGTAGTCGTCATCATCCCGCTTAAGCGATTCTTGGAGGGTGTTCTAGAGGCCGCAGTAAAGGTTGTCCCGCCTCTTATGAGTGTTTGGCCTAGTTGGTTAAGATTTTGTGTGTTGGCATGGAAGATGTTGCACCTTTGTAGTGGAAGATCTCCTTTGTATCGATTGTGGGTTGAGGTTGCACCATTGTGGCCGGATTAGGTCCGGACTTATCGAGGATCCTTGTCGGCTAGTGTAGCTTGCACTCTGCCACCATTGTTGGTATTCTTGTTCTCGGTAGTTGGTGTTGACCGTAGTGGAGTTCCGTTATGAAGTTTCGGTGGGAAGGTGCATTAAGCCTAAGCTTGAGGGTTAAGCTTTGTATGTGTTATCGTTTGGACTTGTGAGATGTGTTTCATATTTGAGGCGAGCTTTGTTCCGTTGTTTGCACGGAGGTAAGTTTAGTGGATGGAGCCCTCAGGGCCTGGTTGTTTGCAAGTTGTCTTGCCCACTAGTGATTTGAGTCGGGCTAGAGATGAGTGGATTGGCATAGCTATGCGATTTGTAGTTGTTTGAGCTTCCTAGTTCGTAGCACTCAAGTTGTTGGATTGTAAGTTTCCGTGTGGGAGCCGTCACCTAGTTGAGGTTGTTGTGTGAGTTCGGATTTTTGGAGTATTGACTTGATGAGCTAGAGCTCGCACCTCGGTTGTTGTGCGATGCCATTTCTATGGAGTAGAGGCATGTCGGTTTCAGTTGGAGATGTTGCCATTAGGGTGTGGCAACAAAGGTTTGTTCTAGGCGGTGCGTGGGCGAACCGTGATTCAGAGAGTGTTCTTAGAGGCTTATGAGCCGAGT
Organism: Sicyos edulis; assembly: GCA_036507275.1. Taxonomy (NCBI): domain Eukaryota; kingdom Viridiplantae; phylum Streptophyta; class Magnoliopsida; order Cucurbitales; family Cucurbitaceae; genus Sicyos; species Sicyos edulis. The sequence goes on along the minus strand of CM071856.1, from coordinate 12,661,255 downwards.
GCGATTCAGTAGTGTTTTCACCCTTTTTGTCCGATGGTCTTTTGGGAGGAGTGAGCCGATCCTTCGGAGCTTGTTGCGAGTTGGTGTTTCCGTGATTAGGCGTGGGGAGACCAAAGTGTGGTTTTAGGAGGTTGCCTTGAGTAGCGCTTCTCGGCCATCGGGCTTGTGGTTCCATTGAGGCATTGTATGGTAAGTGTTGCGTCTCTCTAGTGCTTTGTGAGAAAAGGTTGGTGGCCGTCGGTGTTGTTTTGGGTCCCGTGTTGCCGCAGCTTGACCAGAGGTGTTGTGCAAGAGGTTGAGCTCGTTTGTGGTTAGCTTCAGAGCGCGAGCATGAAAGTTTCAATCGATGTCCGCGTCCGAGTTTTAGAGTTTGAGGTTGACAAAGTCGTGCTTTTAAGATTGTGCCGTTGTGAGTTGTGTTGAGTTTTGGTAAGCGGGAGAAGTGGAGTCTCCTGTTGTTGGACCATTTGAGATTCTCGAGAGGATTGGCGAGTTGCATATTGGTTAGCTTTTTCGGTCAATGTCACCGTGTGCGATGTTCTCATGTATCGGTGGGAGGCGGATGTGTCGGACCCATTGCTCATTGTGGACTTTGAGCCTTTGCAAATGATTGAGGATTTGAGCTTCGAGAGGAAGCCTGTGAGTATTCTCGTCCTCGAGACGAAGACGTTGCATAATCGTGAGATCCGCTTTGGTAAAGTTCAAAGGGAGGAGTTAGAGTTCAGAGGAGGCCGCTTGTGAGCGGAAGAAGATGGATGAGATTGCAGTATCTGTCTTTGCTTTCAGTTTAAGGACTTTCGAGGACGAAAGTCATAAAAAGGAGGGAATATTGTAACGGCCTGTGTTTTCGTCCCGCTTCTCCGTATGCCCTAGGGTATTTTAGTAATTTGGTCAGGCCACAGTATGTTTATGTCTTTTTCCAGCTGCTAAAATTATTGGATGGATTTATGAAGGTTTTTAGGCTTTGTGGTTTGGTTTGAGCATGGGTAGATGCAAAAGTAAAAATAAAGGAATTTGTCTTTGCGCAGTAGGGGTTTGAACCCGGGTCTCTGAGGAAGCTTGTAGAGATGTGTGCCAATTGAGCCATTAGGTGCTCTTGTTGCTCTTTCTGCATCACATCTTAGTTAACCTTGGATCTTTGGTGTTTGGTGCATTTGGTTAAATGAAATAGAAATTAGGTTTGTTGTGTTTTCTTCTCCAAAAGAGTTGTGGCCGCCCAAGCTTTCTCCCAAGCTCTCCTTGCCGATTCTTCATCCTTGCAGCTCCTTGGATCGTTCATCATCATTCCGGTAAGTCTTCATCCTCTTCATCTTCTCGATTGGGTGTTTTTGTTGGCCGAAGGTAAGGAGAAGAGCTTGTGTGTGTGTGTGTTTGTAGCAGTCGCCCAAAGATGCCCAGATCTGCCAAAGAAGAAGCCCGAGCCGCCTGCAGACCGCCTAGCAAAGAAGCCCAGTGCCAGCCAGATCGCGCAGCGAGCACGAGCACCCGGACCGCCCGATCACAAAATCGCGGCCGTCGCGCGCGCTGCAAGACTGGCCGAGCGCCGCGTCGCCGCGCCTCGCTCCTTGCCTGTGCTGCCGTGCGCGCGCTCGCGTCGCCGCGTCTCGCAGCAGCATGCATGCCGCCGCCGCTCGTCGCCGCCCGTCGCGCGGTCAGCGGTCCCCGCGCCATCAGCCCCCTTTGCGCCGTCAGCGCCCAAAGAAGCAGCCCGCCGTCTTTGCCGCCTGCCCGTCAGCGTGTCGGTCGTGCCGTGTGAGTGCCGAGCCGAGCCTCGCTTGTTTTATTATATTTTTTAGGCTATGATTGTGATTTCTATTGTGTTTGTTAGGTTCTCGTTAGCTAGCTCTGGGATCGATCGCGCAGTAGGATTTTGTGTGTAGTTGCCCCCTGCCAAGGTAAGGATTTCTTACCGAGTTGTGTGGACCTCGCGATGTTCTATGTGATTGTTGTTTGTATGTTTGTTTGTGATTATCGGCATGTATAGTTTAGGTGCTCTGCTTACAATTCTCGACTAGCATGACTTCGTATGTTGTTCTCTCATGTTAGCCCATGCTAGGTTGTTCCGTTCTAGCATGCTCATATCTGTTCTTGCTTCGTAGTACCATGCTAGGTTCGTTGTATCTGTTGAGCACGTTTTGGATTGTATTGGATTGTATGTTATTGATATGATAGGTTAAAGTGTAGGTAGGTAGCATCATCCGGCCTCGATGCATAAAGTATCTTGCATCCATGGCGGGGACGTCGAGACAGTTCTCCGTCCCTCGACCCCGTTAGGGTTTAGCTAACCCGACCGGTAGGCCCTGCAATCTTGGGTGAGGGTGGCAGACTGTTAAATGCCCCAACGGTCGGGATGATGACTTGGCATTGCCTCGTCCCCGACGATCGGCACGCCCTCGGCGTGTTCGGCGTAGCCCTTGATTGCCACCGTTAGGGCAAGGACCGCTTCTGTGTGTAAGCCTATCACGACCGGTTCCTTAGCCTCAAAAAGGTGGTTCAGCCGACATAGTTCACGTGTCCAGTCTCACACCCCCTATGTCGCTGACACCGATCCGGAGAGATTTAGTTAGGCGTGGTGATCGGACATGGGCAGCTTGCCACTGGACCCGCACTTCATAGTTCGCGAGAGCACGCGGTGCATGCTTACGCTCATTACAACCACGACCGGAGAGCTCCTCGGGATCTTGAGCTAGTGTACCTTTCGTATCGTCCGAGAGACAGCCGAGGCCGAGACTTGGTTCTCGTATAGGGCGTATTGTGTGGTGTGGATTATTCCGACTAAGACCACGAGTTGGCATCCGAGGTCCAAGTGTGGACTTAAGCTATGTGCTCTATTATGTGTTTATGTTCACAACTTGCATACACTCATCTAGATGACCATGTGCATCGTATTGTACCCCGATCGGGGATTCTTCTTGAGTAATTCGTTACTCACCCTTACTTATCTTTCGTGTAACCATGGCGCGAGGCGGGATGGTGAAGGAGGAGCTATGATCATGGGAACGTCTTTGTCGTCTCGACTTTTTATTTCTATGACTCTTGTCTTTCATTTTCCCCGAATGCATGTAGACGCACGAGCCCTAGGATGTTTTCTCGAATGATTTTGTGGATTCCCGCTTTATTGAATTTGAGGATGTTTCAAATGTTTTAATAAATCTCTCGATCGAGTGTACGTTTTGGAAATGTATTTGCCTTGAAACAGTTTCAAAGAAACTATATTGATTCTCGATTGAACCTTGATTGTTTTGTTTTAATTGGGAATCTAAAAACTTATTTGCATATTATCCTTTCCTTTGAATGTATGCATTGGGGTAAAGGCCTATTTAGAGCCCCTTTTGGGTCGGGTCTTTACAAGGACCCAGGCAGGTTCCCGCTTGTGCTACTTGTGGGAAAGTCCACGCTGGAGCTTGTCAAACCGACCCTAGATTGTGCTTCCGCTTGTGGTAGAGAGGGGCACTGCCCATTTTTGTGATCACCCAACTATGGCGGCTCGGCCAGTAGCAGCAGCAGCGGTCGAGTGTTTGCTACGACCGTCAGAGGCCGAGCGTCTGGATGCCGCTGTGGCGTGTGTACGCTTCTTGTTTTAGATCACTGCGCATTTGTCTTGTTTGATTACGCCTACGCATTCATTTGTATCTGTGTTGTTTGGTGAGCATGCTAAGTTAAGACTAGAGCCTCTAGGTTTCGAGTTATCTGTTGCAACTCCTTCGGGAGTTAATATGTTGGCTAGAGATAAGATTAGGGATGGCCGGATCGAGATATCCGGAGAGTTGCTTGTGGCTACGCTCATAGTTCTACCTATGAGCGGTTTTGATGTGATTCTTGGTATGGAGTGGTTAGTCGCTAACTACGCGTTGATTGACCGCCACCGAAAGAAGTAGTGTTCAGCCGCCGCGCGTCGACCAGCCTTTTAAGTTTCGTGGGAGTCCAGGGGTGGAGTTTGCCCGCCGATGGTGTCACCGTGGCTAGCTCGCTGCTTGCTAGCTCATGGAGCTTGGGGCTATCTAGCCAAGTTGTGCGGGAAGAGCCGCCCCTCGCTGTCTGCTGATCAGTGCCGGTCGTGCGGGGAGTTTGCGGACGTGTTTCTGAGGAGTTACTGGGGTTGCCCCAAGAGAGGTTGACTTCACAATTGAGCTCGAGCCGGGGACCCTCCCTATCTCGAAGGCTCCGTGATCGTATGGCGCCAGCGGAGTTAAAGGAATCAAGATTCAGCTGCGGGAGATGTTAGATCGAGGGTTCATCCGTCCGAGTGTGTCCCCGTGGGAGAGCACCGATCTGTTTGTGAAAAAGAAGGATGGTTCTATGCGCTTATGTATTGATTACCGTGAGCTTAATAAGGTGACAATGAAGAATAAGTATCCGTTGCCCGTATTGACGATTTGTTCGATCGGCTTCGAGGAGCTTAGTGTGTTCTCCAAGATAGATCTCGAGATCCGGTTACCATCGATTCTATGGATCGTGGATGCCGACATTCCTAAGACGACTTTTCAGTGTCTAGATATGGTCACTATGAGTTTGTGGTCATGTCGTTTGGATTGACCAATGCCCCACCAAGCGTTCATGGACATGATGGATAGGGTGTTCAAATCATTTTTGGACACTTCATCATCGTGTTCATTGACGATATTCTCGATTTATTCGAGGTCTAAAGAAGACCATGCAGCATTTGAGGCGAGTATTGGCACTTTTGAGGAAAACCACTTTATGCGAAGTTTTCCAAATGTGATTTCTGGTTGGGAGCAGGTGGCCTTCCTAGGCCACGTGGTTTCGAGAGATGGTATAGCCGTGGACCCCGCGAAGATTGAGGCCGTGAGTTCATGGGCTAAGCCGACTTCACTTCTTTAGATTCGCAGCCTTTCTAGGTTTGGCGAGTTACTACCGCTCGGTTCGTCAAGGACTTTTTCTGCTATAGCCTCGCCTCACTCGTCCCGACGCGAGGAAGGGTGTCGAGTTTGTTTGGGACAGCAGTGTGATGAGAGCTTTGCCGTGCTCAAGCGCAGCTTTGACTTCAAAGACCAGTGTTGGCGATCCGGAGGGATAGGTGGTTTCGTGGTCTACAAATGATGCTTCCAAGTTTGGATTAGGTTGTGTGTTGATGCAAAGACGGAAGGTCATTGCCTATGCTTCCCGTCACCAAGCCGTATGAGCAGAACTACCCGACTCATGATATGGAGTTGACTACCGTGGTGTTTGCAATCAAGATCCGGAGGCATTACCCGTATGGTGAGCGGATTCGGATGTTTACCGATCACCGAGCCTCAAGTATCCATTTTACTCGTAAGGAGTTGAATATGAGGCGAGAGAGATGGTTGGAGTTGGTAAAGGATTATGATCGAGATTTTGTACCATCCGGTAAAGCCAATGTAGTGGCCGATGCTTTGAGTAGTAAGACGTCGCACTCCGCGGCGTTGTTGAGTTCCCAGCCCGGTTTGCGGAGAGAGTTCGAGCGGGCCGAGGTTGCGATGTTGTTGGGTGAGGTTACCGCCGTGGTAGCTCGATTGGATCTGCTCACCGTGGTCGATTAGGCGTGGATTATAGACAACCAGCTTGGGTGACCCCACACTTAAGAGATTGGTTGACAGAGTTAGTGCCGACGGTGACTTTGACTTTGTATATTCACCGAGACATGTGGGTTGACTTATAGAGGCCGGTTGTGTGTTCCGGACATTGCGGAGTTTGCGAGCGAGTTGCTCTCTGAGGCCCACGTTCCCCTTTTTGCTTGGCACCCCTGGGTACCAAGATGTATCGAGACCTTAAGCGCACCTTCCGGTGGATGGGAATGAAGGGAGATGTGGCAGAGTTTGTCACCGGTGTCTCACTTGTCGCCAAGTGAAGGCACCTGCAGCAGAGGCCACTGGTTTGTTGCAACCACCGAGTGTACCCAGTGGAAATGGGAAGAGATCTCCATGGACTTTATCTCTGGTTTGCCAAGGACTCGAGGAAGTTCTCTCGATTTGGGTGATAGTCGACCGTTTGATTAAGAGCGCACACTTCATTCCCGGTAAAGACACTTATACCGTGGAACAAAGGGCGCAGCTTGTTTTTGGAACAGATCATCCGTTATCATGGTGTGCCGGCGAGGATTGTGTCCGATCGTGACTCGCGGTTCACTTCTCGCTTCGAGAGCGCCCGTAAGGGTTTGGGCACAGAGTGCGCTTTTTAGACAGACTTTTCACCCTCGACGGATGGTCGATCGAGAGAGTGAATCGATTCTCGAGGATATGTTGAGGGCTTGTGTGTTGGATTTCCCGTGCGATTGGGACCAAAGATTCTCAGATTTGATGGAGTTTGCCTATAACAACAGCTTACGATCGACGATCTGAGATGGCTCCATTCGAGGCTTTGTATGGTAAGCGCGTTATCGGTCCCCGTGTTCGGGAAGAGGTTGGTGATAGACGTGTTTTGGGTCCCGAGTTACTCGCAGCTTGACCAATGGTGCAAAGTCACGTAAGATTAGAGCTCGTATGTTGACAAATTTCGAGAGCGACAGAAGAGTTACGCCGATGTTCGGCGTCGAGATTTGGAGTTTGAGGTTGGTCGCATGTGTTCCTTAAGGTTGCTCCGATGCGCGAGTGTTCTGAGGTTTGGTAAGCGTGGGAAGTTGAGTCCCCGCTTTGTTGGTCCATTTGAGATCCTAGAGAGGATTGGCGAGTTGCTTACCGTTAGCCCTACCTCCGTCACTATCAGTGCATAGTGTTTTTCATGTATCGATGTTGAGGCAAGATGTGCTTGGACCAATGCACATTGTGGACTTTGAGCCTTTGCAACGAATGAGGATTTGAACTTCGAGGAGAAGCGGTGAGGATCCTTGCCTTTGAGACCAAGACGTTGCGTAATCGCGAGATTCGTTTGGTAAAGGTTCAGTGGAGGAGTCGGGGTTCTGAGGAAGCCACTTGGGAGCGGGAAGACGAGATGAGATTGCATTATCCTGAGCTGTTTCAGTCTTAAGGACTTTCGAGGACGAAAGTCATAAAAAGGAGGGAATATTGTAACGACCCAGGTTTTTTCATCCCGGTCTTCCAGGTATGCCCTAGGGGTAATTTGGTAATTTGGTCAGTAGGCAGGGCGCTTGTGTCTTTTCCAGCTATTAAAATTATTGGATGGATTTATGTAGGTTTTTGGGGGATTTGTGGTTTGGTTTGAGCAAGGTTTGATGCAAAAGTAAAAATAAAGGAAATTGTCTTTGCAATGGGGTTTGAACCCGGTCTCCCGAAAAGCTTGTGGGGATGTGTGCCAATTGAGCCATTAGGTGCTCTTGTTGCTCTTCCTGCATCATCTTATGGTTAGCCTTGGATTTTGGAGTTTTGGTGCATTTGGTTAAATGAAATAGAAATTAGGTTTATTCCATCTTCTTCTCCAAATCACCTCTTGGCCGCACAAGCTTTCCTCTCCATAGCCTTTGCCGATTCTTCTTTCCCTTGCCTCTCCTTGGGTTCGATCATCATCATTCCGGGTAAGTCTTCATCCTCTTCATCTCCTCATTTGGTTATTGATGCTGGCCGAAGGTAAGAAGTAGAGTGTTGTGTGTGTTGTGTGGTTTGCAAACACCGAGAGAAGCCAAACCAATAGCCCATCGTCGCCGGCCCACCGGCCACCCGCGCCAGATCTGTTCAGCAGCCCTCGCGACGCCAAAGCCGGACAAAGAACCGCCAGACGCGCGCGACGCCATATCGCCGCCAGTCGCGCCAGATCCACCGTCGCAGACCCTCCAAAGACGCCATCTCTCGTCGTCGTGCGGATCGCGTCGCAAAGAAGACGCCAGACGCCCGACGCTGGCGCGCCGCTTCGAAGCTGCTCGCCGCACGCCAGACGCTTCGCCGCGCGCTTCGCGTCCTCTGCGTCGCCGCGTGCGGCGTGCGGCCAGCGCCAACACCGCTGCGTGCGGCTTGCTTGCCAGCAGCTCCAAGCTCGTGTCGCCGTGCCGCGTGAGTTCCCCGAGCCGAGCTTGCTGTTCTATTGTTTTTAGACTTTTTAGGTATTGACTATTATTGGTTTGTTAGGTTCCCGCTCGCTAGCTCGGGATTGTTCCGCAGCTTAGGATTTGTGTGTAGAAGCCTCCCGACCAAGGTAAGGATTTCTTCACCGGAGTTGTGTGGGCCTCGCGTATATTTGTGATTGTTGTTTTGTATGGTCGTGTATGATTATTAGCATGTTTAGCCCTAGGTGCTCTGTTATGAATTCCTGACTGGCATGAACTCTTGTATTGTTTCTCATGTTAGCCCATGCTAGGTTGTTCCATTCTGGCATGTTTGATATCTGTTCTTGCTTCGTAGTATCATGCTAGGTTCCTTGTATCTGTTGAGCACGTATTGGACTGCATTGATTGAATTGTTATTATTGCTATGGTTTAGAGTTCAGGTAGGTAGCATCATCCGGGCCGGATGCATAACGTAACTTGCATCCCCGACAGGGACGTACGAGATGGTACTCCGTCCCTGATCCCGTTAGGGTTTAGCTAACCTTAACGGTGGCCCGCAATCTTGGGTGAGGGTGGCGGACTATTAAATGCCCCAAAGGTCGCGATGATGACTTGGCATTGCCTCGCCCCGGCGATCGGCACGCCCTCGGCGTGTTCGGTCGTAGCCCTTGATTGCCACCGTTAGGGCAAGGACCGCTTCTGGTGTAAGCCTACCACGACGGTTCCTTAGCCTCGTGCGGTGGTACAGTGACATAGTTCACGTGTCCGTGTCTCACACCCCTATGTCGCTGACACCGATCCGGAGATTTAGTTAGGCATGGTGATCAACTCGGCGGCTTGCCACTAGACCCCGCACCCCGAGTTTGCGGTAGCATGCGGTGCGCGCTTACGCTCATTACAAACACGATCGAGAGCTCCTCGGGATCTTGAGCGATGCACCTTTCGTATCGTCGTGAGATGGCCGAGGCCGGACTTGTTTCCGTGATAGAGCGTATAGTGTGTTGTGGTATTTTTCCGGACTAAGACCCCGAGTTGGCATCCGAGGTCCAAGTGTGGACTTAGCTATGTGCTCCGCTCGTGTTTGTACTCATAGCTTGCATACTTTCTTCTAGATGATCATGTATATCGTATTGTACCCCGGTTGGGGATTCTTACTTTAGGTAATTCGTTACTCACCCTTATTCTGTGGTTTTCCACAGTAACCAAGGCGCGAGACAGATGGTCAAGGAGGAGCCGTGATCATGGAATCCTGCTCATCTCGACCATTTTATTATATCATGACTCTTGACTTTTGTTATTTCCCTGAATGCATGTAGACGGGGAGGAGCCCTAGGATGTTTTCTTACTTTTATGGATTCCAAAGATATTTGTACTTGTGGAATGTTTAAATGGTTTAAATAAATCTCTGATCAGAGTATGCTTTTAGAAATGTATGTTTTGATTGTTGAATGTTTCTGTTTTTACTTCGGATCCGAAACTTATTTTTCATAATGTCTTTTATTTTGAATACATGCATTGGGGTAAAGGCCCATTTAGAGCCCCTTTTGGGTCGGGTCTTTACATTAGCTAACCCTAACGGCAACCCAGTGCAATCTTAGGTGAGGGTGGCAAGCTGTTAAATGCCCCAACGGTTGGGGGAATGACGACGCATTGCCTTATCCCCGGCAGTCGACACGACCTCAGTGTGTCGACAGTAGCCCTTGATTGCCACCTGATAGGGCAAGGACCGATTCCTGGTGTAAGCCTACCACTGCTGGTTTCTTAGCCTCAGGTGTTGTGGTACAGGCTGACATAGTCATAGTGTCCTGGTCTCACACCACTATGTTCAGTGACACCGATCCATAGATTCTTTTAGGCATGCGTCTTCGGACTGTGGCAAAGATGCTCTAGACCCGATACCTCCCGGGCCATACTGGCATGTGGTGCGCGCACACGCTCATTACAACGCCAACTGGAGAGCTCCTTGGGATCTTGAGTTCAGTGCACCTTTCGTATTGACAGTAGTAGGAAAGTTGAGGCCGAGACTAGTTTCTCGTAGAGTATCAAGATTCGTTGTAGTTTTTCAGAGTAAGACCGTAAGATGGCATCCGTGGTATTTATGTGTGGATTAAAGTGATGTGCTCTCTTCTGTGTTGTATTCATAGCTTGCATACTTTCTGCTAGATGACCAGTTGTATCGTATTGTACCCCTGTTGGGGATTCTTACTTAGTAATTCGTGACTCAACCTTATTTTGTGGTTTTCCACAGGTAATCAGGGCGCGAGACAGGATAGCTGAAGGAGGAGCTGCTAATCATGGAAACCAGCTGTCTTTGCAACTCTGAGTTTATGTTATGTTTATGTTTTGTTCTCTGAATGCATGTAGTTGGGCACGGAGCCCTTAGGATGTTTTCTGATTGTTTCTAGATTCTGGCATGGTTTGTAAACTGTTTGGAACTGTATGTTTTTTAAATAAATCTCTGATCAGAGTATATTTTGAACTGCTTTTAGCTTAGAACTGGTGCTTGGTAACAGGAACAGGTTTCAGGACATTTTATAATTGATTATTTCATGAATGTTTACAAGTTTTTATTTTCATTCAGAATCTGGAAAACAATCTTGCATATTATATTTAAATTTTAAAAGCATGCATTGAGGTAAAGGCCTAGGTTAGGACCTCTTTCGGGTCGGTTTTTTACAGCGAACCCACGTACTAGTCATTTAAAGCGTGACGTAACTGATTCAAGACATTTCAATGCCTTAAATAACTTAATTTTTTAAATCACAAAGACAACATTCGCTTAAAATGATAGGATAATAGTTGAATCTTATGTATGTTTTATATAGATTCTTTGTTAAACTTCATTTCTTCTCATGAATGAAGGTTAATAGTTAAATGTAATGTATGTTTTGTATATGATTCTTGGTTAAAACTTCATTTATATTTATGGAAATGTTTTTATTGTGTATAAACACACACACATATATATTTTTTGTGTTTTTTTTATATAGTGCACCTTAAGTAAAAAAGCCCTCGCCTTTTGGTGCGGCTTGCGCCTCAGGCCCTAGAGGCCCATTGCGCCTTGCGCTTTTTAAAATATTGTTTCAACCTGTAACAAAGAAACCCTAGCCAAAGTTTTATTTCAAATCTAAACCATTTGCACATTCAAAATCCAATTAACAATACATATCCAGATAATTTCAAACATAAAACCTTGACAGTTTAAACATCAGGAAATCCAATTAACAGTTTAATAGGTTCCCAATAAATAAAAATCATAGGGCTACAAGCCCCAAGCATGCTGAAACAATAAATAAAATATAGTAACAGAGTTGCTGGCGAAGTCCCATGATCGTGCAACCACTCCTCTAGCCGTCCAGTGGTTGTCCCAAGTTACCTGGTGGAAAACCACAGAAATAAGGGTGAGTATAAACATACTCAGTAAGAATCCTCAACCGGGGTACAGTACGAACATAAATCATACAACATACTAGTATACATACAACCACTATGAACACAAATCAACCCTTGAGTCAACCAAGCGACTCCTGAAACATCGGGGTCTCTTACCACCGGCCTATAATCAGCTCAACAACTGATCCTGAAACTGGGACAACACTTATCCAATAACTGGGACCCAAAGGTCCAAACATCTGAGACACGAATGTCCAATCATCTGGGACTCGTAAGTCCAATCAACTGGTGACCAGCTCTCCTAACTGGTCCTGGACACTCGGGAGAGTACCCGGTGTCTGGCTCTAGACTAAGGAAGGAAATGGTGTACTGAAAACATTATCTTGGGGGAGCTCTCCTCCCAGTGCCTAATGCCCATGAGCGTACACAACATGCTGCTGCAAACCATGTAACGACGTGGGACCTAAGCGTGCTACAACGGTCTAGGTACGCATGCCTACGACTCGTAGCAGTGTCACTAAACGAACAGTAGTACGAGGTCCTCAGCACTCGACTGTAAGCAGCATAAGACCACCGCACGCCTGAAGCTAAGAATCGGCCACGGCCAGCTTACAATGTTTGTTGGGTTTCGCTCTAGCAGGCTATAAACTAGGCTTATGCCGATACGGGAACTAATCTGTACTGGCTACAGGGGCGGAAGCATCACACGTTGTGCAACTCGAGATCCCGGCCCGTGGGGACAAATTACATTATGTCCACTCTTAGCCTCTAGATGAAGACAATCCAAACAAGTCTATCTAAGAGTCCTGCCCCGTGCCTTATAAGGCAAAACATGCTCAACATATATCAAAGGAATGCATGCCAGAGAACAACATAGCATGGTACTAACATGTCATGGGAAAATCATACATGCTACCAGAAAAGGACAGGAAAGTAATCATACATGCTCATAACAGTCAACCTATCAACTAACATGCTCATAACAGTCAAATGTATTTAAAGCAGCAATCAGGATGTACGCAGGGCCAACACAACCCTCGGTAAGAAATCCTTACCTGAAAGCAAGTAGACAAACACAAACAAGATGCTCCTTCGATCTGCAGAAAACCGAGCCTAGCTACAAGTCACCTAACACACAACCAACAAACCATCACTAATCGAACTACAAAATAATCCAACATCTAAATTGAGCTAAGGACAGAGTTTACCAAATCTCGACACGTGCTCAGGATAACCTCTCAGCGAAATAGAGGCTCTCGACAAGGCTAAGCAAGCACCACTCCCCGAGAAGGCAATCCTCGGCTAGACAACAACAAACACAACACAAGCACACACATTAGCTCTCGGCAAGAGACAAATAGCCACAAACAAGCAGCCTCGAGAAAGGGCTTACCCAAACGAAGCTCACACGATAGCTTGGTAAGGCTCTCGATAGCCAAGGCAGTGACACTACCGGGGCTAATCGCTAGGGCGAGGCGTCACAAGACTGTTGGATGTGTCGCTGCTGCGAAGTAACGAGCGACTGGGCTGCGAACAAGCGACTGCGAAGAGCGAATGGCTGGAATACAGTTCGCTGCTGCAGGGATCCTTGTGGAATGATCAAAGCAATGCAGATCGGCAAGAGCACCCGTGCACTGTGTCGCAGCTGCGAAGGACGGGACTCTTGACTACGTGCTGCACGGATCGGCGAAGGCAAGGCCTTGCAAGGCGAGGCGATCAACGTTGCGGCTGCGATGCGGCGAAGGAGCAAGGTTGCGAATCGGCGAGGTGTTGCGGCTGCGATGCCATCGAAGATGGGGCTATGATGGAGAATGCAATCGACAAGGAGAAGGAAGAGAAAACGAGAGGGGATCGATTGGGGCTGCTTCCTGAGAGCTTGGACGATCGACAATGGGGACAGGGGAGGTGGTGATTGCGATTTGGGACAGGGGATTTTTGCGATCTGATTTCTCCTGTACGAATGAGACAAAACACATAAAAGCCCTTATTCTTTCATTTAGCTCTTGAACTCCAAACAATTAACGAACAAGTAAATTATCCAATGAACAAGGGCATACCTTTCCCCCTCGGCTCAACCATAATTACTTTATTTTTTCCAACTGCTGCAACCAGACCAACTCAAGTTCGAACCCTAGCTCGAACACCTTTTTCTTTTATTTTTCTCTTTTAAGACCAAGGCCAAAAAACCCCTTTAACAACTCCGGAACAAGGAACCTGTACCTAAGACAAACCTCCAAGCTTAACAGAAGACTTAAACAACCCTAATGGCCCGACCGAACAATCAGAATTATAACCGAACGTACCTGGGAAACCATAATGGAAAACTGGGTCGTTACATGACTAGACAGGAGGACAATCTAAGTGACCTCGGTCTCTGGAAAGTCTATCTCTAAGACAACACTAAGTGTAACAGCCCGGATTTCTGTTAATTGTAAAATAAGGTTTTTAAGAGTGTTTCCAAGAGTAGTTGGATTTATTAAGGTTTCTGGAGGTTTATTGGTCAAGTGTAAAATAGGAATTTTAAAAGGTGCTCCTTGGGGGATTCGAACCCTGGACCTAAGGAATTTGGAGGCTTGGATTTAAATGAGTTAATTCAGGAGAAAAAGGTTGCTTCCGCTGGGACTCGAAGGGGGAAAGCCCATGGAAGGGAATTTCCAAACCTAATCCTATTTTAAATAGGGAAGAAACGTATTTTTCCTTCCCTCTTCCTTTGTCGCACGCTCAAACTCTCTTCCTTACCGAATTCTCCAGCTTTTTTGTCCGTCTCACCAAGAATCAAGAACCGAGAGTTGAGACCAAAGAAGAGGTGTCGACACGCCCGACCAGCGCGCCGTGCCTAGCGCCAGCCCCCCTCGCCGCCTGCCAGCCAAGCAGCCGCAGCCTCTCCCAGCGCGCACTGAGCTCGATCGCATGCGCAGCAGCTTTGTTGCCCCGCACGCCCTGCCTGCTCACCTTCCTTGCCGAGACCTAGTGCCTCTCAAATTGGTAGTTCCCGAACCCCCACTCTTTTAGACCTTAGGTTATTAGCTGCTGTTTGTTTAATTAGGATGATTTTATTACTTGCTTAGGTTGCTCGGGTTCGCTTAGAAGCTCGAGGGTCGCTTGTTGGTTGTGGTCACTATTTCTTCTTGCTTTCAGGTAAGGATTTCTTACCAGGGTTGTGTGGACCCTGCGAATTCTTGATGACATGTCGTAGCTTGTAACTGTATGAGGTTCTAGTGGATAGAATTCATGTTATCTCTTGATTTCAGAATATGTTATGCTTGTATTCTACTAGTACCATGTTAGGGATTTCTTATCCTGGCATATCCTTGTTCCTGTTATATTTTAATAGTTCCATGCTAGGATTTTCTTATCCTGGCATATCCTTGTTCCTGTTATATTTTATTAGTTCCATGCTAGGGTTTCCTTATCCTGGCATATCCTTGTTCCAGTTATATTCTGTTAGTTTCATGCCAGGGATAAACAGGCGATCTATAGTGTAGAAGACTGTAGGGGTATCTAGTTTAGGTCTCGCTTGGGTAAGCCCTCGATGGGCACCAATGCGGTGCCAGTATAGGTAAGTCCCCGATGGGCACTGCACTGTTCCCTTTTGTGTAAGCCCCTGATGGGCATCATAAGGTCGCTAGAGAGTGTAAGACCCCGATGGGCATCTCTGTGATCCTAGCAGGAGTAAGACCCCGATGGGCATCCTAGATGTGTAAGACCCCGTTGGGCAGCATTGATAGTAGAGGTGTAAGACCCCGATGGGCATCCATATGTGTAAGTGTAAGAACCCGTCCCAAAATGCGGTCCTAAACCTAGGTTCTCACTCAGCATGCAACTTAAATACTTCATCAAGCGGTTTAGTGCTTCATATTTAAAACCTTTCAAAACATTTAAAAGCGGGGACACTTAAAACATAAACAACAACCTTCATTTAAGCAAACCAACAAAGTAAAACAAGCCTGGCCAGTGTTTATGAAATTATACAATACAATTTAAACAACTGTTAAAAACATCCCCCTAGGACTCCGGTCTGTCTACATGCTGAACAAATTATGCAACCAATAAAAGACAGAGTGCCGGCGGCTCCCATGATCAATCAGCTCCCTCCGCTAGCCGTCCCGGTGCTGTCCCAAGTTACCTGGTGGAAAACCATAGAAATAAGGGTGAGTATAAACATACTCAGTAAGAATCCCCAACCGGTACGCCTAAGTTTACCGCTTTAAAGATAAGGGTTAAGCATTTATAATACTTTTCATCTAGTGTTTGCCTTGTGTAGAGTTGTGGAGCGGAGACGAGCAGGTTCTGACTCGTTGTTGGTTTGGGCTTAGAGCGCCATCATGCCAACTTTCCGCAGTGCGAGCAGTTTGATAGCAGCTTGTTGAGGTATCCAGATAGATTCGGATGCCCCTGGGACATCGTTCCAGAGGGAGGCAGAGCTTAGAATCCCGTAGGCCACTTGTGGCTTAGTTGTTGGTTTTCCCCTATTGAGATGGTGGAGGTGCTTTGCCTTGGAGTGCCACTCCAAGAAAGGAGTTAGCTATGGCTGTGCTTATGTTGCTGCTTGCGGAGCAGGTCCCCGTGTGGACTAGCCTGGGTAGCTCAAGTGTTGATCTTGAGCCTTAGCAGATTGTTTGATTGCCCAGAGCGTGGCTGCAGAGTTGGTAGCCTTCGAGGAGATTGTTGAGGCATCTTTGTGGTCCTGTAAAGTGTTGTTGTTTGCAACCAGTAAGCCGGAACCCTGTGGTTAAGGGTGCAGTGAGCAGTGTTCCCTTCGAACTGGATCCGTTGGTGGATTCCTCAGTTGTTTGGTAGAGTTGAGCACTCTCCTTTTGGTGAGCCCCTAGAGTAGGGCTAGCTGCTGCATGTTGAGAGAGCCGGCCAGAGCATTGTTGAGCATCATGTGGAGATGCAAGTGTAGGTCGTGAGCCTTCAGTTGATGAGATGCCATAGGCATGGTTGTTTGAGTTTGAGCCCTCGTATGCCTAGCCAAAGTTGTTGTCACTTGAGGTAGTGACCTTGCTGGCCCCATTTGTAGTAAGATGTGGATTTGGTAGTAGTGGCACTTGAGGTGCATTGGTTGGTGTGCCACTTTGGCACTAAGTCTGGTTCAGGCTTGAGTTTGGCATGGGCATAGCAGATGGTTCTATGCCGTCCGGAGTTCAGCACACTCCTTTAGCCTTGGATCCGTTATGGCAGTTGCACCTGTTTTGGTCGTGCAAGAGGGCTAGTTCAGTAGTAGTCGATGGACTACAAGCGAAAGGATGTTCGAGAGGAGCCGGAGCCTCTTCCCAGTGTTTCTGGAGGTTGAGTAAGTCAGCAAATTTGCGGTTGGTAAGTGTTGGTGCGCGTGAGTCTCGCTCTAGTGTTAAGGCCATGAGATCCTTGGGTTGGTAGTGCGGTCAACTACCTTCGAGTGCCTTAATCTGAGGAGAGTTGAGCATCGCAGATGCGAGTTTGGTCCAGCAGAGGGACCCTGAGTTGGATGCTTATGAGATGAGCTGGATGCCTATGAGGATAGTTTGATGCCTATGAGGCAAGTTGGATGCCTATGAGGCGAGTTGGCGAGATGAGTTTATGCCTTGCGAGAGGTTTTGGATGCCTTATGGGTAAGCACCCTTGGTAGAGGCTTGGTATAAAGTAAGTTCGGTTTGGCATGGTTATGCTTTGGTAGAGCAAGGTTGCCACAGCTTCGAGTATCGTGTGGAGATGGAACTTTTGGTGTTCCTTTGGTTGGAGTTCAGTTGGAAACTGAACAAGTGCAGTGGTAGCAAAGCCTCGCAGTTTCTGATCGCCTTGGCTAAGAGAGTCGTTCGGATCCTTTCCTTGGGTAAAAGCCTTGTTGTGGCTGATGTTTGAGCAGGAGGATGACGCATTCGATAGCTTTTCGGGTCCTCTTGGTTCCCAAGGAGTTGGAGTTGGCCAGCATGGTTGTGATGCTGGAAAATGGAGTTGTTTGTTCAGGTAGTTGGCTGTTAGCTCGTTTGTCGACAGTGTGTGTCGAGGGTTGCTGAAGAACCCTAGGTTGTGGAGAGCCTCTCTAGAGCTCAGTCAGGCCCAGCAAGTGAGTTTCAGTTGGAAAGCTGGAGGCGTGTAGTTTGTGGCCTCGAGTGAGTTGCTAGCAGTCTTGGTAGGCTAGCAAGCTAGTGTTTGTTTGGAGTAAAGTCCGGATTGGTTTCGGTGTGGTGGCAAGTTGATGCTTGGTGTTGACCAAGGTGTGGATTGAAGTTTCTAGAAGTTAGTTTTGCTCGTGGGGCGAGTGGTTAGTGCCCTGTTGGTTGTTTTTCCTGTTTCCAGGATGTTGAGAGTTGCCCCGTTTGGCATATGGAGGTTCCGTCTGTGGTGGACACCTGTTGTTGCCTCGTGAGATTTAGATGTTGTGGCTTTAGCGGAGCAAGACAGTGAGCGTATGTGGAGCTCTCTATCCTTCGGTTGTCTGCTTGTAAGAGTCGTTTCCTTCTGGGAGTTGTCAAATTTCTCCCGTAGTCATGGAGTTGATGGTAGAGGTGCTAGCAAGAAGAAAGTTTGTTGGCTGCTTGGAAGCAGTTGTTTGTCCAGTTAGGCGGACTCTTGGATGATGTTCTAGAGGCTGCAGTAAGGGTTGTTCTGCCTATTGTGAGTGTTTGGCCAAGGTTTGGCCCTCTTGTTGTTTCTAGAGCTGGTTTGGTTCTAGTTGGAGGGCGTTGCCCTGAGGTCTTGTTCCTAGTCAGTAAGTTTTGGGAGTTGACCCCTCCCTCGGCAGTTGAGTAAGTGTTGTTAGTTCCGGACTGGTGGTCCGATTGGTTGAGTTTTCCCTTGGGTGTTTCTTCCAAGAGAGTAGGTTGCTCTTGCCTTGGGTTTGAGCAAGTCAGCGAGCCTGTGTGATGTTCGCTGCCCTTCAGAGTTTGCTTGCTGGGAAATCGTTTCCCGTTTAGTAGGAGTCAACTTAGCTCCTGAGTTGTGTAGTTGATCAGAGTAGCGCAGTGGTCAGCCCAGCGTGAGGGTCCCTGCATTGTGTTGTTAGCAAGCAAAAGTTGTTTGTCCCCGCAAGGGCGGAGGCCAGCCAGTAAGAGTTGAGTTGTTTCTGGCAAGTTGTTAGTTCTTTGGGGATTGGAGATTTCCCTTCCCCCCTAGTCTCTGTGGTGGCTGAGTTGCTCCCTGGATGTCAGCCTCGAGTGTTAGCTTCTAAGGTAGTCTTGCGGATTCGTGTGGCTCAGGATCCGTAAGCTTTGAGGTTGTCGTTATCCGTTTTCCTTGCGAGATTTCGGGAGTGGAGCTTCTGGTTGGAAGTTGAGTTAGGCTTAAGCTAAAAGGAAGAAGTCTTTTGAGTAACCTGATGGATTTTAAGAGTTGAGTGGTAGCTCGGAGGCGAGCGTTGCTCGTTATAAGTTTGGGTCGAGTTCTGCTGAGCAAGCCCTTCTCGGGCTTTGCTTCTTGTTGTTGTGCGTTCGAAGTTGGCGTTAGCGAAGCCTCGTTAGAGTGAGTTGGCACAGAGATGCCGTGGCATTGTTTGGTAAGCTGTTGAGCTGTTTTCCTCAAGGTATTGTGCCGTAGAAAGCTGCGTGATGGTTTAGTCCATGCAGCCCGTGTTTTCCTTGAGAGGAATGTTGGTGGTTTCCTTGCCTAGCAGTGTTTTCTTAGGCCAGTTGTTGGAAAGTTTGCGTTCGGCCGATGAGGAGCTCTAGTTTGTTGGTTTGGCCGAATGGAGCCTGTGCTTGGCCCTTGTCTTTTAGAGGTGGTCGTAGCTGAAGTTTCAGCTGGTGTGAGTGTTGTTAGCCGTCTGGTGCACCAGGATGGTGCCCCTTGCCTTTAGTTTGGCGATTTCTCCTTAAGATGGTTGCTTAAGTTTTGTGGTCGTGTTCTAGTTGGAGAAATTTGCCTTTTGGATCAGTCGCCAGTTGGTGATTCGATTGGATCTCGTTAAGGCTGTAGGCAAGATTTGAGGTTCGCTGGTCTCTTGTGAAGTAAGAGTAGGCCGTTTAGTTTTTCTAGAACCTGGAAGGTTCAGTTGTTTGGCCAGCTTGGTGTAAGGTTGAGGCTGCTTGTTAGCAACTGTGAGCTTCCAGAGGAGTTTTGCCAGTGCGTGGTGTAGAGTTTTAGAGCTTGTGGCCAGTCCTCTAGTTTGCTGAGAGTAGCACCGTTTGACAGTTGGTGCGAGTTAAGGACGTGGTTTTCCGTCTTTTCCCTTTGGAGTTCAGTGTATGCCCAGTCTGGTTGAAATGGTTTGTGGCAGCCTGGATGGCATAGTGCCTTTGAGTTTTGAGAACCCAAGCGGGCTTGGTTTTCGAAAAAGGTTGGTGTTGTTTTAGCCGAGAAGTTCGGTTGGTTTGGATTCAGTGGAGTTTTCCTGGAGCAGTTTTGTCTTAGGACTTTCGAGGACGAAAGTCTTGAAAGGAGGGAGTATTGTAACAGCCCAGTTTTCTATTCCAGTGTTTTAGGTGCCTTCGGGTCAAGATTCGGTTGTTTGGTTGGGTCATTAGAGATGTTTTGACCCTTGAAGGTATTTTGTTCTTTTGGCTCCCGGGGCAGGATTTATGGATTTTTAGGGCTTTGAGGTCGCTCCAGCCTTTTTCGAGGCTTGTTAGTGGTTGGTTGCGAGTCCCGAGATGTTTGGGCTAGTCGGTTGGAAGCTCGGTTGTGGTTTGGGTTTTGGCAAAGTGATGGTTGGTTGAGTGCTTCCTTTCGGATTCGAGCCCGGGCCCTTAGTGTTGATTTGGGAGTTGGATTTAAGTGAGTTTTATTTATTGGAAAAGATTGCTTTGGTCGGGTCTCGAAGGAGGAAGCCGGGAAATGGGATTTTAAGGATTTTAAGGTTTTAATTTGGATAAGGTTGGAAAATAGGATTAAAAATCCCATTTTTCCTTTTATTTCCCATTTTTCCCTTTTCTCTCTCTCTCTCTCTCCCCCCGAGCTAGCCCAGCCCCTGCTCGCCCAACCCCAGCCCGAGTCTTGCCCAGCTCGAGCCCCAGCTCGCCCAGGTTGCGTCGCCCAGCCCATAGTCGTCCAGCTCGCGTCACCCGAGCCCTCTGCTCGCCCAGTGTCGTGTCGCCCGATCCCCTGCCTCACAGTGTCGCGTCGCCCAGCCTCGAGTCACCTCGCACAGTGTTGCGTCGCCCAGCCTAGAGTCGCCCCGCACAGTGCCGCGTTGCTCGTCCCTGCGCCAGACCGCCTCGTCCGCGCCCGTGTCGCCCTGATCCGAGCCGCTCTGTGCCGAGTCGCGCGTCCTGTAGCCCGTAGCGTCGTGTCGCTCGCGCCCGCGCGCCCTCCCTGTGCCGAACCGAGCTTGCGCCCTCGCCCGCGCGCCCCTGTGTTGCTCGTGCGCCCGTCCGTGCACGTCCCAGCGTCCAGCCCCTGCGCCCATCTGCGCCCCTCAGCGCCCAGCAGCTGCCTCGCCCGTGCAGCCGGCTCGTTCGCGTGTCAGCCGCGCCTCTTGAGTTACTCCCGAGCCGAGCCCTATTTATTTTATTATATTTAGGCCTATTTTATGATTATTGATGTGTTTGTTTGGTTCGCTTTAGGTTGCTCGGGTTCGATCGCAGCTTAGTTTTATTGTGTGTTGTTGCCTTCCAACCAGGTAAGGATTTCTTACCGAAGTTGTGTGGGCCCTGCGATATTTTCATGATGTGCCTTGTATGTTTGCTGATTGTTATGAGCATGATAGTGATAGAGCAGCGTTGTTTGATTTCTTGCTAGCATGTTTGCCTGATTTTACATGTTAGTGCCATGCTAGGTTTGTTATTCCAGCATGCTTATGATTCCTGCTTAAGTTCGTCGTATCATGCTAGGTAAATGGGATTGATGTCGGTCATTGTTTGCTAGCCAGGAATCATTTATTTGCTCTGTACTCTTAGATAGAGTTGTAGGGTTTGTCATCATCCAGAGGCTGAGAGAGGACATAACGTACTTTGTGCCCACTGGTCGGGAGTAAAGTGCGCGCATCATAACGTACATTGCTTCCCCCCCCCTGACCGCCGATGTGGATTTAGCTCTGGTCGGGAGTAAAGTGTGCGCAGCATAACGTATATTGCTTTCCCCTCCCCCGACCGCCGATGTGGATTTAGCTACCCACATCGGCATAAGCCTAGTTTGTAGCCTGCTAGAGCGGAACCCTACCAACGGTGTAAGCCTACCATGGCCAGTTCTTAGCTTTAGGTCGGTGGTTCAGGCTGCACAGATGAGCCCCGAGGGCCTCGCGCTACTGTGATCAGTGACACCGCTTCTGAGTCTTAGGCATGCGTACCTAGCCCGCGTAGTCTGTCCTTAGCCCCCACATTTACGCCGGTTGCAGCAGCATGCATTCAAAACCTTCTCAGTTACAACAATGCTGGAATCCACAAAAACATTTTAGAAAACATCCTAGGGCTTCGTGCCCTGCTACATGCATTCAGAGGAAATAAAAAGGCAAAGAGTCATAATATAAAAATCAGAGACAACAACAGGTTCCCATGATCACAGCTCCTCCTTCAGCCATCATGTCTCGCACCTTGGTTTACCTGTGGAAAACCACAAAAATAAGGGTGAGTAACGAATTACTCAGTAAGAATCCCCAACCGGGGTACAATACGATATGCATGGTCATCTAGCCGAAAGATATGCAAGCTATGAATATAAACACAGAATAGAGCACATAGCTTAAATCCACTTATAAACCTCGGATACCAACTCAGGGTCTTACTCCAGAAAAATCACCACATAATACGCCATATACGAGAAACAAGTCCCGACCTCAGCCTGTCTACTGTCGATACGAAAGGTGCACTGGCTCACAATCCCGAGGAGCTCTCCAGTCGGCGCTGTAATGAGCGTAAGCACGCACCGCATGCTACTGCAGACTCTGGGGGGTGTCGGGTCTAGTGGCAAGCTGCCTAGGTCTAGTCACCATGCCTAACTAAATCTCTGGATCGGTGTCACTGACATAGGGGTGTGAGACCTGAACATGTGAACTATCTCAGCCTGAACCACTGCACCTGAGGCTAAGGAATCGATCGTGGTAGGCTTACACCAGGAATCCGTCCTTGCCCTAACAGGTGGCAATCAAGGGCTACTGCCGAACACGCTGAGGACGTGCCTGCTGCCGGGGACAAGGCAATGCCAAGACATCATCCCGATCGTTGGGGCATTTAACAATCTGCCACCCTCACCCAAGATTGCAGGGCCTACCGGTAGGGTTAGCTAAACCCTAACGGTGTCCAGGGACGGAGTACTACCTCGTACGTCCCTGCCATGGATGCAAGATACTTTATGCATTCAGGCCCGGATGATGCTATCTACCTGAACTCTAACCTATCATATCAACAGAAAACAATCCAATACAATCCAATACGTGCTCAACAGATACAACGAACCTAGCATGATACTATGAAGCAAGAACAGATAACGAGCATGCCAGAACAGAACAACCTAGCATGGACTAACATGAAGAACAACATAAGAAATCATGCCAGTCGGGAATTCAGAATAGAGCTCCTATCACTAAACATGTAAGAACCCGACCCAAAACATACGGTCCTAAACCTGGGTTCTCACTCAGCATGCAAGTTAAATATGATAACAAGCGGTTTAGTGCTCATATTTAAAAACCTTTCAAAACATATGAGAAGGGGGAACCCTTAAAACATAACCAACAATTACTTTTAAACAAACCAACAAAGTAAAACTACCTGGCCAGTGTTTATAAAAACATACAATACAATTTAAACAACGTTTTAAACAATGTTCCCCTAGGACTCCTGTCCATCTACATGCTGAATAAACAATGCAATAATAAATGACAGAGTGCCGGAAGGTCCCATGATCAATCAGCTCCCTTCGCTAGCCATCCTGGTGTTGTCCCAAGTTACCTAAAAGATAAATAAGGGTGAGTATAAACATACTCAGTAAGAATCCCCAACTGGGGTACAATACGATACATCAGTCATCTAGCACCTCAACATGCAAGCAAACAGCTATCAACACAGATCATAGCTCAACGAGCTCATAATGCAAGATCTGGAGTCATCGGAAGTCTCCTACTTCCGGCCTAATGATTGGTTCTCATAACTAATCCTGGGACATCACCGAGGTCTCTTTCATTAGGGGAATTGATCAGCTCAAGAACTGATCCCAAGGATGTCCTCAAGGGCCTCTTTACCCTTGCTACTAATCTGGACTTACGAGAGAGTACCCGAAGTCTGGCTCTAAACTGGAAGGAATGGTGTACTCATGACATTAGCCCGGGGGAGCTCTCCGAACCGGCAACTAACGCTTATGCGCGCACACCGCATGCTGCTGCAACAGGCGTAAATGTGGGGGCCTAAGGACAAATTACGCGAGCCAGGTATGCATGCCTAAGACTCGGAAGTGGTGTCACTGATCACAGTAGCGCGAGGCCCTCGGCGCTCATCTGTGCAGCCTGAACCACCGACCTGAAGCTAAGAACCGGCCAAGGTAGGCTTACACCGTTGGCAGGGTTCCGCTCTAGCAGGCTACAAACTAGGCTTATGCCGATGTGGGTAGCTAAATCCACATCGGTTGTCGGGGGGGAAGCAATATACGTTATGCTGCGCACACTTTACTCCCGACTTGAGCTAAATCCACATTGGCGGTCGGGGGGGGGAAGCAATGTACGTTATGCTGCGCGCACTTTACTCCCGACTAGTGGGGACAAAGTACGTTATGTCCGCTCTCAGCCTCTAGATGATGACAAACCCTACAACTCTATCTAAGAGTACAGAGTAAAATAAATGATTCCTGGCTAGCAAGCAATAACCGACATCAAAGACGCTTACCTAGCATGATACTACAAACTTAAGCAGGAATCATAAGCATGCTGGAAGAACAAACCTAGCATGGCACTAACATGTAAAATCAGGCAAACATGCTAGCAAGAGATCAATCAAAGCTGCCCTATCAATATCATGCTCATAACAGTAAACAAGCATACAAGGCACAATCATGATATATCGCAGGGTCCACACAACCACGGTAAGAAATCCTTACCTGGAACAAGCAGAAAACAATAATAATCACAATCAACCAAGCGACCCTCGAGCCTCTAATCGAACCCCAACAGCCTAAACATTCAAATAAAGCACCCTAATAAATACAATAACTAGCAGCCAACAAATCAGGGCCCAACGAAGAAAAGACTCGGGAAATACCATTCGAGAAGCAACAAGGCTCGGGCCAACCAACACACAACAGGCGGTATCGCGCAGGTCAATGGTTGGGCGCAGGCTGTGGCGCAGAGGGCTGCGCGGGCGGCGAGCTGGCGAGGCAAGGGCACGCGGGCGAAGGCGTGCGACGCAGCTCGGCACAGGGGACGGCGCGCGGGTGCGAGCTCGGCGAGCTACAGGGACGCGCGCGGGCGATGCGACGCGACGGGCTTAGGGACGCTCAGGATGGCACGGCGAGCTACGGGGACGAGTGACTCGGTGCGGCTCGGCACAGTGCAAGGCGACACGGACCTGGGCTACGCGGGGCCTGGGCTAGGCTGGGCGACGCGACTCGGCGACAAAGGCGGGTCGGGTTGGGCGGCTGGGCGGACTCGGACGACGCCGCACGGGTTGGCTCGGCACGGGTGAGTGGGCGACACAGGACGACGCTGGCACGGGTTGGCTCGGCGCGGGGTGAGCTGGGCTAGGCGAGCTGGGCGGCCAGGGGGCTCGGGTTGGGCTAGGGCTCGGGGCTGGGGGGCTGGCTCGGGTTGGGTGAGAGGAAGAGAGAGAGAAAATGAAAAAATGGGGATAAAAATGGGATTTAAAAATAATAAAAGGGAAAATGGGATTTAAAAAGGAAAAATGGGATTTTATCCAAATTTCCATCCTTATCCATTTCTCCAACCTTAAAAAAAATCCTTAAAATCCCATTTTCCCGGCTTCCTCCTTCGAGACCCGACTGAAGCAAACCTTTTCCAATAAATAAAACTCACTTAAATCCAACTTCCAAATCAACACTAAGGGCCCGGGCTCGAATACCAAAGGAAACACCCAAACAACCATAACTTTGCCCAAAACCCAAATCACAACCGAACATCCAAACGAATAGCCCAAACATCTCGGGATTCGCAACCAACAACAAACAAGCCTCAACAAAGGGAGGAACGACCTCGAAGTCCTAAAAATCCACAAATCCATCCCGAGGAGCAAAAAGACCAAAATACCCTTAAGGGTTAAAACAGCTCTAACGGCCCAACCGAACAACCGAATCTGAACCGGAAGCACCTCGAAAACTGGAATAGAAAACTGGGCCGTTACAAAACATGCTGATAAACACAAACAAGCATACAAACAGCAATCACATATAATATCGCAGGGCCCACATAACTCAGGTAAGAAATCCTTACCTGGCCGGGAGGCAACTACACACAAAATCCTAAGCTGCGATCGAACCCGAGCTAGCTACCGAGAACCTAAAAAACAATATAATAATCACAATCCATAGGCCTGAATATAATAAAATAAACAAGGCTCGGCTCAGGAGCAACTCACTCGGCGCGGCTGACACGCAGACGGGCAGGCAGCACGGCGAGGCTGCTGCTAGGAGGCAGGGTTGCACGCTGGGCGTGCTAGGAGCTGGCACGACGCTGATGGGCGCTGAAGGGCTGCGGGCGGGCGCGTAGACCGGCTGGCTGGCGCAGGTGCACGGCGCGGAAGAGCTGGACACGGGCGGGCGAGCGGCACGGCACGGGCGCGATGGGACGGCGACAGGCGCGCGGGCGCTGGTGACGCGGACGCGGTGGGACGGCGACGAGCGCGCTGGGTTGGGCTGTGCGACGAGCTGCTCGGCACCTGGGCGTCTAGGCGAGGCGGGCTGCTCGGGCGTCGCGGCGAGTGGGCCGTCTAGGCGTCTTTGGGTGGCTCGGTGCTGCTGTGCGTCGCGACGATGTCAGAGGCAATCCACCGGGCCGCTCGGCTGGCCGGACGACGCCCGGGGCTGCAAGGGAAGGAAGAACTCGGCTAGGCACCTGGGAGGGAGAGCTTGGGCGGCCAAGGAGCTCTTTGGAGAAGAAACCCAAAAACCTAATTTCCTTTCATTTAATCAAATGCACCAAAATCCCGAAAACGCAAGGCTAACCAAGATATACTGCAGAAAGAGCAACAAGATCCTCTTGTGGCTCAACTGGCCACACCACCCACCTGACTTCCTAGCACTCCAGGTTCGAATCCTAACAAACACATCTTTATTCCTCAATTTTTCTTTTGCATCTCACCATTCCCAAACACAACCTCAAAGCATCAAAATCCTACTTAAGCCCATCCAATAATTTTAGAAACTGCAAAAGACATAAATGGCCCTGACGGCCCAACCAAATTACCAAAATACCCCTAGGGCATACCTGGAAGACCGGGATGAAAACCTGGGCCGTTACAATGGCATACAAGACAGATCATAGCATTAAGACATCCTGCACGAAGCTATCCACTAACAATTTTATAAACCATGCAGAACAGACAACTAGGAGTTTATCAAAGCCGTGCGTAGGGTCTACACAACCCCGGCAAGGAACCCTTACCTAATAAGTGGAAATAGACGATAACCAAGAGGTGCTATCAAACTGCAGGAACAACACGAATACCTAACAACAAGATCACACAAAAAAATTATTCCTAAGTAATAGATCAACAAATAACACCAAAATAGCCTCGAGATTAAGGCTTTACCCAAAACCGAGAAGGCCTAGGGTTCTCGAGAGCTAGGTGAAGACACGGCAAGCGAGCAGCAGTGTACGGGAGTGGGCGAGGTGGTGCGGCTGCGCGGCTGCTGAGGCTGCGGTGGGATCGGCTGCACGCGATGAGGTGTGCACCCATGCGGCTGCGTGGGCTAGAGCGTGAGCAGGTACGAGCAGGCGAAACGAGCGAGCGCGGGTGCAAGGGCAGCTACGCGTTCGGGCTTGTGCGAGTGACAAGGATCTGAGGCTAGTTCTCGCGCAGTCAATGCGTGCGTTGCGGCTGAGGCGACGCAATGGGGCGATGGCGTCGATGCGGGTATGCTAAGCTCGAGTGGGCGAGGTGTTGTGCGATGTGGGCTGTTCGCGGGCAAGGCTGCGGGGGGCGAGTGCGAGCGAGCGGTACGACGACGCAATGCAGGCTGAGCAGCTAGGTTCGGTGCTTTCTGTTGGGCGATAGACGTACGGGCATGAGCTGGATCGGCGATGGTGATGGGGTTTGGATGCTTGGGTGTTTGCAATGGAGAAGAAAAAGCGTTTGTGAGGTGAGAATTTGCCAAATGAGGGTGTTGGAAAAGATGGGGAAAAATCAGCTACGGCTTCATGGGGAGTCAGAAGTATTTTTCTTTTTACTTTTCTCAAATTAAATTGCTCCAAAATTCCTCCTTGTGCCAAGTGTCCTTGGAGGTTCCCCTTTCGAGTCCTGGCAATCTCACAATTAAGTCTTATTTTCTATTTATTCCCGAAGGACCTCCAAACAACTCTCGGTCCTGGAACCTGAAACCAGAACACAAATAACAACTCAACACAAGTCTGGGAAACAAACCGAGACCATGATCAATTCCCAAAATACCCCCAAAGGCCAAATGACCAAAATACCCCTAGAAGCTCAAACAGCCCTAACGGCCTAACCAAACGACCAAAAAAGTAACCAAACCTACCTGTTGAACAGGAATGCAAACCTGGGTCGTTACAATTGTCTTGGGAATAAGGGAGGCATCTCACGATAGTAGGGCGCGCGAGGTTTTGGTGCACTCGGAAGGCTCGCCTCTAGAGGGCGCGACATGAGAGATAGCCTCCGAATTGGATTCGCAATTTCTAGAATTTCACCTTGAGGACAAGGTGGCTTCTTGGGGAAGTATTGATACGATCTCTAGACCTCTGATTGTGTATTCAAGACGAAGTCGAAAGTGATAGAAAACTTTAATTAGTATTTTATTATTATTTAGTATTTTATTATTATTTAATTAGTCTTTACTTGTACTTACCATAAATGGAATTATCATTTATGGAAAGGAATCCTTTATGGAATAGGAGTCTTTTATCTTCATTAGGATATTTCTAGGTACCTATAAATATGAGTGATTAGGAGATTGTTAGGCATCCATGAATTGTGAATTATGAGTTGTAATCCTTTGGCTCTATGGGAGATTCTCTCTAGAGATTTTATTATAAAGTTGGTAGATTCTATCAGTACCTTACAAAGAATCAGAAAAGGAATCGCATATTAACCCAGTACGCTACTTTAGGTTGCATGAACAGTTGTTCAGCATTTAGGGAGTTAGGAATAAGCTCACTACTGCTTACGTCGCCCTGTGCTAAGTATGGTGTTCGCAGCGGGAGCTGGTTCGCCCATAAACCATTAGTCACGGAAGTGATAATTGTGAGGGAAGTAAGACATTTGTTGGCTAGTCCGCGCTCTTAGATTTTTCTAGGAATAAGTAGTTAGCATTACTCATTGCATGCATTAGTATTTTATTTCTACATTTTATTTATCTTATTAAACAAAACCACACAACTAAACAATTTATGCTTATTTATTTTTCGCATAACTCTGACTTAAGTGGTATTAGCTCTAGACATCAATCTCTGTGGGCTCTAGACATCACCACAGAAAAGGGTGAGTACAATTGCACTCAGTAAAGATTCCCCAACCTAGGTACAATACGCAAGACATATCATCTAGCATCTTAGCATACCAGCATAGCAACAAAACAGTAAGGCAGTCTCAACATAACATACAACAAGTCTCAAGCAGGGTCAGCACACGTCGGGTTGACTAAACATGTAACAGCCCAGTTTTTTTATTCCGGTTCTCGAGGTGCTTCCGGTTCAGTTTCAGTGGTTCGGTTGGGCCGTTAGAGCTGTTTTGTCCCTTAAGGGCATTTTGGTCTTTTTGCTCCCCGGGCAGGATTTGTGGATTTTTAGGGCTTCGAGGCAGCTCCTGCCTTTGTCGAGGCTTGTTTGTTGGTGGCTGCGAGTCTTGAGATGTTTGGGCTAGTCGTTTGGAAGTTCGGTTGTGATTTTGGGTTTTGGCAAAGTGATGGTTGGTTGTGTGCTTCATTTGGGATTCGAGACCGGGCCCTTGGTGTTGATTTTGGGAGTTGGATTTAGTGAGTTTTATTTATTGGAAGTGGTTGCTTCGGTCGGGTCTCGAAGGAGGAAGCCGGGAAATGGGATTTTAAGGTTTTGATTTGGATAAGGATGGAAATTAGGATTAAAATCCCTATTTTCCTTTATTTTTCCCATTTTTCCCTTTTCTTTTCAAAATCACTTTCTCTCTCTCTCTCTCTCTCTCTCTCTCTCTCTCTCTCTCTCTCTCTCTCTCTCTCTCTCTCTCTCTCTCTCTCTCCCCCCAGCCCGAGCCTAGCCCAACCCGAGCCCTACGCCTGTGTCGCCCCGCCGAGCCTCGCTGCCTTTCACCCATTTCGCCCGACAGTCGCCACCAGAGCCCGCCCGGCCAGTGGCGTCGCCGCAGCCCGGCCAAGAAGCAGCTGCCCGTCCGCGCCCGTGCCGCCTAGATCCGAGCCGCCTCGTGTCAGATCGAGCGTCCCCTGTAGCTCGTCGTGCCAGATCGAGCGTCTTGTAGCCGTCGCGTCGCGCCTGAGCGCCGTCCCTGTGCCGAGCCGCGCCGCACGCCCTTGCCCAGCCGAGCTCACGCCCGCGCGCCCTCACCTCCCAGCAGCTCGCCCGCGCGTTCGCGTCCGCGCCCGAGAGCTTTGCTCTCTCAGCGGCCGTGTCAGCGGGCCCCAGCGGCCAGCCCCTGCGCCCATCTGCGCCCAGCAGCTGCCTCGCCCGTGCAGCCGGCTCGTTCGCGTGTCAGCCGCGCCTCGTGAGTTGCTCCCGAGCCGTGCCCTGTTATTTTATTATATTTAGGCCTATGGATTATGATTTTTGATGTGTTTGTTAGGTTCGCTTTAGGTTGCTCGGGTTCGATCGCACTTAAGTTTCTTGTGTGTTGTTGCCTTCCTACTGTGTAAGGGTTTCTTACCGAGGTTGTGTGGACCCTGCGAATAATTGATAGTATACCATATCTTGTGATTGTATGAAATTCTAGTGGATAGGTTACATGTTTTCTCTTGCTTCCAGGTTTGTGTTGTAGTGGTGTTTCTGTTATATTAGTTACAGGCTAGGGTCTTTTATCTTGGCATATTCTGGTTCTTGTTATATTCTCGACAGCCCATGTTAGTTCTAGGCGGTGATCCATAATGTAGGTAAGTCCCCGATGGGCACTTGCCTTTGCTCCTCGTGTGTAAGCCCCGATGGGCATTATGAGGCTCGCTTAAGAGTGTAAGACCCGATGGGCATCTCGGTGATCCTAGCTGGAGTAAGACCCCGATGGGCGTCCTAGGTGTGTAAGACCCAGTTGGGCAGCATTGATAGCTAGAGGTGTAAGACCCCGATGGGCATCCGTATGTGTAAGACCCCGATGGGCATCATTGTTTAGCTGGTGTAAGACCCCGATGGGCATCCTAGATGTGTAAGACCCGTTGGCAAATTGATAGCTAGAGGTGTAAGACCCCGATGGGCATCCGTAGGTGTAAGACCCCGATGGGCATCATTGTTTAGAGGTGTAAGACCCCGATGGGCATCCTTGTCTGTAAGTCCCCGATGGGCATCATTGTGTCATTGTATCCTAGGTTGTGTAAGACCCCGATGGGCATCCAGGTGTAGAACCTAGGATAGGCTGTAGTTGAAAGCCCTTGATAGGCTAGCTCTAGTGTTAGCACATAGCCTAAACCTACCGTTTTTCTCTAAGTCATTGTTTGGTTGCATGTCAGTGTGCTAAATGAGATGTTTTCGTATTGTATCCCGGTTGGGGATTCTTACTGAGTAATTCGTTACTCACCCTTATTTCTGTGGTTTTTCCACAGGTAACCACGGTGCGAGACAGGATGGCTGGAGGAGGAGCTGTGATCATGGGAACCCGTTGTTCAACTATGAGTCTTGTTTATGTTTATGTTTTAAATGTCCTCTGAATGCATGTAGTTGGGGCACGGAGCCCTAGGGTGTTTGCTGACTGTATTTCCGGATTCTAGCATTGTTGTAACTATTGCAAAGCTTGTATGTTTTAAATAAATCTCTGATCAGAGCAAGTTTTGTAAATGTATTTGTCTTGGAACAGGTGCTTGGAAACAGGGACAGGTTTCAGGAATTTTATGTTGACTTTTTAAATGGATGTTTTATGTTTTAGTTTTACTTAGAATCCGAACATCATATTGCAAATTTTCTGTAGATTTGAATGCATGTATTGAGGTAACGGCCTATTTAAGAACCCCTTTCGGGTCGGGTCGTTACAAAACAGGAGGAAAACCTAAGTGACCTCGGTCTTGGGAGTCTCTAACTCTAAGACAAACTTGGTTAGCACACACTGGTCTAACCCTGGATCAGCACACACTGGGCAAATCTTGGACATCACACACTGGGCTAGTCTTGGACAAGCTTGAGCAGCACACACTGGGTTAATCCTGGATCAGCTCACACTTGGCTAATCTTGGACCGCACACACTAGGCTAACCCTGGATCAGCACACACTGGGTTAATCTTTCTTAGCATACACTGGGCTAGTCCAAAACAAACTTGGGCAGCACACACTAGGCTAATCCTAGATCAGCTCACACATGGCTAATCATGGATAGCACACACTGGGCTGGTCTTGAGCAAACTCGATCAGTGCACACTGGGCTAATCTTGAGTGAACCGTGTCAGCACACACTGGGCCAACCCGAGGCTATCCTAACAAGATCCATCAAGACAGAATGTCATAAGGCTAACAAAGTTCAGCCCCTAACATTGTATTTCGAGGCAAGATAACATAAACTTAACTAGCAGCCAAAGGAAACAGGAAGTGTAACCAACGGAGGCAATATTATACATGCAAAGTCCTGGCAAGCAGAACATACACTCCCTAAACACTAACATGCTTTACAATATACATTCAAGAAACAGGGCATAGTCATTATCATCACATCATTTAGACAACCTGCACGAGCCTATCCACTAACACTTAATCCAGCCAGAGATAACAATTAAAAACCTATCCACTAAGCACGCATTTTAAACAGACAAGCAATTAGGAGCTATCAAAGCCAAGCGTAAGGTCCACACAACCCCAGCAAGGAACCCACCTGAAATAGAGACAAACAATCAACAGGGAACAATTGCTCCTCAAGCTGCATAATCAACACAAGCAAACCAAACAAACAACAACAAAAAATTAACCACTAACCACTAAGAACAAGCAAACAACACAACACTCCCGGGAGTTAGGGTTTAGCCAATCCGAGAGGCTTTGAGCTCGACAGCAACCAGGATGGCCTTGGCAAGGATGTGCTCCACGGCTTGGATTGTGACTAGCTAGATGCGGCAACAAGAACAAAGGATGAATGAGGCTCTCGGCTAGGCTTGGTGCAACAACAAGAATAAAGGAAAAGCTCTCGGGTAGGCTTGGTGAAGCAACAAGAACAAGAAGGAGGAGCTCTCGACAGCTCCTTGTGCGACAAAAAAACCAAGGGAGAAGAGAGCTCTCAACAGCTCATTGTGTGGCAACAAGAACAAGGGAGAAGAGGAGGTTAAGTTCTCGGCCAAGGGTGCTTGAAGCTCTTGATGTAGCTTGTGTTGTGCGGCAACAAAGGTCTCAGATAGGCTTGCAATGGAGAGTAGCTCAACCAAGGAAAAAAAGAAGAAGAAGAAGATGGAGGTGGAGGTGGAAGGTGAATTGGCCAAAGGGAGAAGGGAAAATGAATCGACAATGAGGAGAAGGAGGGGGAGGGGCGTGCGGCTAGGGCTAGGGAGGAACAAAACACGTTTCTCCCTTTGATTTTTCTTTTCTTTATAATTGCTAAAATCCTCCAAAACTCCAAGTGTCAAAAGTGGTTCCCCCTTCGAGTCTTGGCCACAACACTTTTAAATTCTTATTTTATGTTTTTAATCGAACGACCTCCAAACCTCTCAACAACAATTCCGAACCAGAAACGTGAAATGGAAACATAAAATCCAACTCAACACAAGTCAAGAAACAACTTGAAACTTTGGACAATAACCAAAACTACCCCTGAAGGCCAAATGACCAAAATACCCCTAAAGGCTCAAACTGCCCTAACGGCCCAACCAGACATCCGAATAAACAACCGTGCATATCTGGAGAATCGGAATGGAAACCTGGGCCGTTACAATAACGCTCTACTTGGATATTTTCCAAGTGTGATCAATCTTCATGGGGAATGCCTTCGCTTCAACTAGACTTTCTCTACAACATCATGCTCTACTCCTTAGATTGCTACACCAAACTAGAAATATCAATCCTTATAGATAGAATTGAAAAGATTCACGCAATTATGTGCACTTTTGCCACGACGAACCTCTAAAATATATTCCAATCAGAAAACTAAAATGATATTTTACTTTTGCCATAAAATATGATGCTAAAGCGACCATGCAAGCAGATTTTTAGATAAATTTAGCAAAGTTCAAACGAATAGTTATTGCATGCCCTAAGATATTTAACTCTCAATTCTTGAGAGTTGTCATAAATCATGTAGCTAAAATGAAGCTTTCTATCCAATTCAATTCAATATTCTGTGTAGTTTTCTCAAATCCTATTAATAAATCAGCAATTACTTTTAATGCTTGAGAGCTATCACTAGGTATACACAGATCCAAATACACAACTATAAAAATATACAAAGATACTCACACATCAACATAAACACACAACTATATTGTATTGCAATACACTAGGGGGTATACATACAGGGTTAGTGAAGTTCATGAGTACACGTTAACAAAATTTCATAAACAACATACAACCATATAAATACACACATATCAACACACGTGCTCTATATACACGAGCACAGCGTACAAGAAGCGAGACTATATTGATAGATCATTCAGATTCACAACGGTATATTTCATTACAATTAGTCCCTGATAACTCTCAAGAATTGAGAGTTAAAGTAGCTTAAAATAATATATTTTTATAAGAATTTGCTAATATTTAATTAATTTAATATTGAATTTCGCCCTATCATGCTTAAATGTCGCTTAAACGAAACATCCTTTAGTTTTCTGATTAGGATGCATTTCTGGGTTCGCTGCAGAGAAATATGCTTGAATGTGTGCAAAGTTGTATGTTTTATAAAGAATTGATACTTTCTAGTTTTTCTGCAGCATTCCTGATGGAGCGAAGCGAAATTCCAACAAGAAGGTGTTCGCCAAAGCGAATATCAGCCCAGCCAAGCACGCCTTTAAGAGATTAAACACAGCAGCGGAGCTTAAAGAAGTTACCAATTGCTTCACCACAATGAAGAAACCAACGAAAGAAAATGATGTAAAGTTAGAGAAGCTAAATATCTCTTACAACCGACAATGCGGATCGTGGAGCAGAAATGTCAGATAAAGCAGTCATTTGTCTGAAAAACACTCACAAAGCAGTCCAACATTGTCAGGATTGTGAAGCAGGTTTTGTCGCTTGGAGCTGGAGTATAAATAGAGTTGTTCACCTTCAGAGCAATTTATCACCCATTTTGGGGTCGATCACCCTTTCTTAGAAAATTTTTCCGTCGAGCATTTTCGATCACCATTTCCTTAGTTCTTAGCTTAGCTTATCCGTAGTTTAGTTTTATTGCTTTCATCTATTTCTGTCTTAGTGTAGTTTCAACGAACCTTGTTATTTATGTTTTTAATGAAGATAACTTGTTGCTTATATTTTATTTCGCTTTTATATATCGACATGAGCAGCTAAATCTATCATTGGAAGGAAATGGGCAAATACGAGTTTTTCGCCTAAGCCTTTAGCGAGATGATAAACCATTATGCATGCTATGTTAATTCGAAATACACTCCGTTTGATCCAATGTATCTATGTCTTTATTTTGCTTCGAGAGAATAGAAATAGAGCGATCTTGCATGTATAACATTAGGTTTGCAAAGTTTGCTTAGAGATGAGTTTACTTGCATCTAAATTGAATGCTTAAAGATAAGGTTCGCCTAATGATGTGTTGCTTCGCTTTAGCAGTGTTTGAATTCTAGAGAACCAAACCAAGAGTTCGAGAGAACCAAACCAAGAGCTCGAGAGAGCGAAACTCTAAGACTCGAGAGAGTAAAAGAGAAAGCTATCAGTGCTAGTTCTTTGCTATAAATAGTTTCGCCTAAGCGAAACTCTCTGAAAATGTCTTATTCCCTTCCGATGTATTTCGTCAGTTCGATTTATCTTCAATTTACTTAGTTTAGATTAGTTTCGCCACAACAATTTCCCCCGTTACCCTGACTCTCGATTTCGCTTATGCATGACACTAATAACTATTCCCTGTGGAGATGACCTTTACTTACTTTATTGCAACAAAGACTGTGTATACTTGCACAACCTTTAGGGATCACACACACACATTTCGCTTAATCAGAAGTATAGACTTCGCTATGGCGAAGTCTTGAACAAGCCACGTCATCATTCTTCTTAATTATCATTTTCTATAAAATTGGTGTGTTGCAATTCATCCCAACAAGTTTTTGACGCCGTTGCTGGGGAATAGTGTCATTAGTTCTTTTTTAAATGTTGTTTTGAGAGTAGTTCTTAATTCCAAAGAGCTAGCAATTTATCTTTGCCCTTTGTTGCAGATGTGTTTTTTGCAAAGTTGGAGATCTAGGTAGATTATTTTGCCGAAGCGAATCAATTTTATTTGTAGAATGGCGAGGAAGATGGAATCAGGGAGACTTGTATGACTCCGTCTATCCTTGTCAGTATGCAGAAGAGACGTTTGCTCCGCAATATCAGCCATGGAACTTCAATTTCTCGCCGAACCCAAGTTTCGAAGAGCAAAACTTTGCGATGTCGAACTTAGCCCAAGTGAACCTTTCATGGGGAGAATCAAACGCTGAATTCACTTGGCAAGAGAAGAATTTTTCAACCTTTACCCTCAATGAGCTTTGAAAGCCATGATTCCTGTGGAGACAGCCACACCTGTAAGAATGGCCCTGACAATCCTGACTTGAACATGTATGAAGAGATCACGATAAATGTTATGCAACAGAGCGAACATGACTATGCTTATGAAAGCATGAACTATCCGGTTGATTGCGACATTCAAAATGAACAAGTTTATGAACCGTATAACGCAAGTCTCGAAGTTGCTGATTTAGAGAATGCTGATTCAGATTTTCAAGCGAATCATCATTTCGCTCCCATTGAAGAAACACCCTTGGAAAGCTTTATTAGAGAAGTAATGGCCGAGAAGACACCCCTATTTCAAACTCAGAAAAATACAGATCTTGAGTTCGCCAATTTTGATTTCGGTTCCGCAGAGGTACCTGTGAATTGTCAAGTAGAGCAGCAACCTATGTTTCAGCATAACTCAGATATTTCGCTGGAAAAGTTGCTTCGTTGTAGTATCGACAGATTGGACGCAATCTGTGAAAACCATCGAACCTTTACAATGAGCCTGGAAGTAGAAGCGACTCAACTAGACACTACATGTGAGCAAAACCATATCAACGAATATATTTTAGATGAGCAAGAAGTGGATAAGTATGAAATAGAGCAAGTTCAGGCTATGTCGTTGCCAATTGATGAAAGTTTGAGCGAAGAAGAGAAAACCAAGGATAAACAGATATTGATACAATATTTCCCTGGAGCGAATATGATCGAACCAAAATGTGAGCTGAATCTCAAGGACAAGCCCAAGGAAGAAACTTTCGCTATAATTTTGACAGACGATGAGCATTTAAGCGAAGTTGAAAAAATTGAAATGTCAAATGTGGGCTGCTTTGCCGAAGCGAATTTTGATCAAGAGCCTTGCG
The DNA here is from genome assembly GCA_036507275.1 of Sicyos edulis. Taxonomy (NCBI): domain Eukaryota; kingdom Viridiplantae; phylum Streptophyta; class Magnoliopsida; order Cucurbitales; family Cucurbitaceae; genus Sicyos; species Sicyos edulis. Next base: position 12,624,260 of record CM071856.1, on the reverse strand, counting down.
AAGAAGAAAAAGAATCCATTGTTGAAAATCTAAGTCAAAGGCCTCAAACTGAAGAAGGATCCAAGGAGAATTTGGCCACGCTTGAAATTCCTCCACCTCCATGCCTTCAAAGGTCGAATGTTCAGGGGAATGATTGTAACGGCCCAGGTTTTCATCCTGGTCTTACAGGTATGCCCTAGGGGTATTTTGGTAATTTGGTCAGGCCGTTTATGTCTTTTTCAGTTGCTAAAATTATTGGATGGTCTAAGGTAGGATTTTGATGCTTTATGGATGTGTTTGAGCATGGTGAGATGCAAAAGAAAAATTGAGGATTAAAGGTGTGTTTGTTGGGATTCGAACCCGGGGTGCTAGGAAGTCAGGTAAAATGGTGTGGCCAGTTGAGCCACCAGGTGATCTTGTTACTCTTTTCGCGGCATATCTTGGTTTTGGTGCATTTGATTAAAATAATAGGGTTATTGTGTTTTCTTCTCCAAATCACCTTGGTCGACCAAGCATGTCTCTCCCAAGCTTCAAGTCGAGTTTCATCTCCCCGAGTAGCCCTTTGATCGAGTGTCATCCCGGGTAAGAGTTCTCTTCCACTTCTCCTTCTTTGTTTGGTGTATTCTTGCAGGTATGGAGAAGAAGAGGTGAGCCTTGGTGTTGTGCAGCCCAGCCGAGCAGCAGCAGCCCCTACCCAGACGCCCAGCAGGGCGTCGCGCAGCCGTCGCACGCCCAGTCCACGCCGAGCGCCCGCGCGCCCGTCGTCGTCCCAGAGTCCGCGTCGCAGCCCCAGCGCCCATCTGCGCCCGTCAGCGCCTAGCGCGCAGCCCTTGCCGCCCATTTGCGCCCATCAGCTCCCAGCAGCAGCCCCGCACGTGCTGCCTGTCCGTCCACGCGTCAGCCGTGCCGCGTGAGTTGCTCCCATGCTGAGCCCTGTTTATTTTATTATATTTAGGCCTATGGATTGTGATTATTGTTGTGTTTGTTAGGTTCTCGTTAGCTAGCTCGGATCGATTGTAGCTTAGGATTCTTGTGTGTAGTTGCCTTCCGACCAGGTATGGATTTCTTACCCGAGTTGTGTGGGCCCTGCGATATTATATGTGATTGCTATTTGTATTCTTGTTTGTGTTTGTCAACATGTTTAGTGATAGGTGCTCTGTTCTGAATTCCCGACTGGCACGATTTCTTATGTTGTTTCTCATGTTAGTCCATGCTAGGTTGTTCTGTTCTGGCATGCTCGTTATCTGTTCTTGCTTCGTAGTATCATGCTAGGTTCGATGTATCTATTGAGCACGTATTGGATTGTTTGCTGTTGATGTTATAGTTTAGAGTTCAGATAGGTAGCATCATCCGGGCCAGGATGCATAAAGTAACTTGCATCCACTACGCAGGGACGTGCGAGGCGAAGATTCGTCCTCGAACCCCGTTAGGTTTAGCTAACCCTAACGGTAGGCCCCGCAATCTTGGGTGAGGGTGGCGATCGTTAAATTCCCAACGGTCGGGATGATGACATGGCATTGCCTTGTCCCGGCGATCGGCACGTCCTCGGCGTGTTCGGTAGTAGCCCTTGATTGCCACCGATAGGGCAAGGACGGCTTCCCGGTGTGTAAGCCTACCACGACCGGTTCCTCGAGCCTCGGTGCGGTGGTTTAGACCGACATAGTTCACGTGTCCGTGTCTCACACCCTATGTCGCGTGACACCGATCCGTAGATTTAGTTAGGCATGGTGATCGACTCGGGCACTTGCCACTAGACCCAAAGACTTCATGGTTTGCGGTGAGCATGTGGTGCGCGCGATACGCTCATTATAGCGCCGATCGAGAGCTCCTCGGGATTGTGAGCCGCTGCACCTTTCGACGACGATGAGATGAGCCGAGGCCGAGACTTGTTTCTCGTATAGGATCGTATCATGAGGTGGATTATCCCAGAGTAAGACCCTGAGATGGCATCCGAAGTTTATGTGTGGATTTAAGCTATGTGCTCTCTTCTGTGTTTATATTCATAGCTTGCATACCTTTCTGCTAGATGACCATGTATATCGTATTGTACCCCGGTTGGGGTTCTTACTGAGTAATTCGTTACTCACCCTTATTTTGTGGTTTCCCACAGGTAACCATGGTGCGAGACAGGATGGCTAGAGGAGGAGTTGTGATCATGGAAACCTGTTGTTTCGAACTCTGAGTCTTGTATTTATGTTTTTATGTTTTAAATGTCCTCTGAATGCATGTAGTTGGGCACGGAGCCCTTAGGTTGTTTTCTGGTTGTTGTCCGAATTCTGACACTGATGTAAACCATTTTTGGATTTGAATGTGAATTGAATCTCTGATCAGAGTACGTTTTAAATTGTATTTAGCTTGGAACAGGTGCTTGGAAACAAGGACAGGTTCCAGGACATTTTGTTGTTGTTTTGAATGGATGTTTACTGCTTTTTGTTTTAATCAGAATCTGGCATACAACGTTGCATATTATTTTTCTAAGTTTTAAAAGCATGCATTGAGGTAAAGGCCTATTTTAGGACCCCATTCGGGTCGGGTCTTTACAATGATAGAGCTAGCAATGATAATGTTATGGTGGAGCAATACCAAGCGAATGGCAAAATTCAATTGAAAGCCTTGACGATCGAAGGAGGCCATATGGTTCAAAGTGCATATCTCAGAAGTTTGTTCATGATCTCTATTCTTATTAAGGGCGCTGAATCGAAATTATATGAGTCTCAGCGAAGGCTCAAGCAAGTCATTAAGGATGGGGCACCACAGAAGATTATTATCTGGCCTCTCGCTGGATTATTTTTCGTTAGAGCAAAGATATTATCTGCTTTTATTTCATAAACATTGCTCCAAACCAGGCTAGTGAAGTTTATCTTGTAAATATTTAGTCTCTACTTGTTTTATTTGAGTAGTTTTAGTTTTCGCTAGTTTTGTTTTTATTTCGCTAAATCGAGGCAATCAAGTTCGGAAGTTCGCCGTCGATGAGAATTAATTCGCAAGGGCGAATTGAAATTGGGGAGTGACATCATCGAATTACAACCGCATCTTAAACACGTGGCATTAATCGCCTGACTCATTTCGACACTTGCCAGCCAGAAGTTCAATCTAACGACCCGTGCTTCGCCGCGCGTCGATCGTCGTTTTGATTCCTAAGGCGTTCGTTAGCCCTAATCTTTGCAACCTATAAATTTCACATTTCATTCTCATTCTCTCTTTTTCACTCTTCTGAATCCCCAAAATTCTCTCGAGCTTCAAGATTTCGCTGAGAAGTTCGCAATTTCTAAATACCCTTTACCAAATTTTCAAATTTCAAATGGCCTCCAGAACCCAAATCCCTGTCGCCTCCGCGAAGAAGTCCGACCAATCGGAGAAGAAGCTGAGTGTAACAGCCCAAGATTTCCTTCCAGTTCTCCAGGTTTATTCGGTTGTTCCTCCAGTGAGTTGGTTGGGCTGTTAGGGCTTTTTGTGCTTCTAGGGGCATTTTGGTCATTTTGTCCTCTAGGGGTATTTTGGTCAGTTTGCCTTCCCGAGACAGTTTTGCAGTAAGACAGGGCTTCAGGAATGTTTATAAGTTGGTGGACTTTAGTTTATTCTCCGGTTTCAAGATCTAGGGCAAGAGTTCCATTTATGGAATGTTTGGAGGCCTTCTCGGGTAAAGAAGAAAAATAAAAATAAAAGTGTTGGAGCTAGGATTCGAACCATGGTGGCTTGGGAGATGAGTTTGAGCCTTGTGTAGAGGAAAATAAAATAGTTTTAAAAAGTGTGCTTGGTGGGATTTGAAGGTGGGATTTTTCCAAGCATTTTATTATTGAAAAATAGGGAAACTACACTCGGGCTTCATCATTTTCTCCTTCCCTCTCCCCTTGGCCGACCCACACTCCCTCATTTCCTTCCTCTTGGCCGAAACTTCAAGCTCCATTTCTCTCCATCTCCATTGCTTCCATTCTCAAGATCTTCAAGTGTCGCTCCCTAGCTTTCCCTCTCGGTTGTTGTTCCAAGGTAAGTTTGCAAGCTCTTCTATTTTCTTCTCTCCTTGCCATGGCCAAGACTAGCCTTAACCAAGAGAGGTTGTTTTTCCTTTCTTCTCTTCTTGTAGATCCGAGAAGCTTGCTTGGGTGGAAGAGATCTTGTTTGTTCTCCTTGTTTGATTGAGATCCGAGAGCACTCTCCTTCCAACCTCCATTGCCGAGAGCTTCAAGGTAAGATTGATTATGTTTTATTTGTGGTTGAGTTGTAGATGGGATAGATCTAACTTGTTCTTCATCCTTGTGAAAGATCCAAGCCCTAGCCGAGCCAACTTTTTTGTGCACCTCCCTTGGCCGAGACACCTAGTCCATTTGAGGATCATTGCCGAATCTTCATTAGGTGAGTTGGAAAATGTGTGATTTTGGTTGTTTGTGTGTTGGTTGGGCCGAGAGCCCCAATGGAGATGTGTGGCCGAGAGCTACATGATAGTTGGGAGTGTGTTTGCTTTCTTCATGGACATGGGATCTAACTTGGTTGTTGTGTTGTATTGATGCCCTAGCTGAGACACCTTGTTGCAAGGAGTAGCCAAGACCTAGCTTGGTTGTGCTTGTTGTGTTGCCCTAGCCAAGATCAAGTGTGGAAGTGTTGTGGCCGAGGGCACTAGGGCAAGTAGGGGTAATCTCTTGGTTCCCTTGCTTCTAGAATTAGTGCTTAGTTAAGTGTATAGCTAGTTAGATTGAATGTGTATGTTTATGCTTTTAGGTTGTGAGACACTGCAGCTCACGGAGCACTTTATTATTGTATTTCTGCTTGTTCCAGGTAAGGATCTCTTACAAGGGTTGTGTGGACCCTACGATATGTTTTGATTGCATCTTATATATATATATATATATATGTTGCTTGTTATGAGCATGTAGAGGATAGGACTGTTTCACTGTTTATCTCTACTAGCATGTTTGCCCTATTTCTACATGTTAGTGCCATGCTAGGTTTTTCCTTCCAGCATGTTCTGAGTTCCCTGTTTACATTCGTAGTATCATGCTAGGTTGTACTTATATCCTTGATAAGCATGTTCAACTACTAGTGATATCTGTTATGCACTGTTAGATAGTTAGATAGATTAGTCTTCCAGAGACTGAGAGCGAACATAACGTATCTTGTCCCCACAGGTCGGGATCAGTGAGAGGCATAACGTACTTTGTCTCCGCCCCCGAAAGCCGGTGCAGATTTGATCCCACATCGGTACAAGCCTAGTTTGTAACCTGCTAGAGCGGAACCCGTCATGGGTGCAAGCCTGCCCGGAGACAGTTCTTAGCTTTAGGTTGGTGGTACAGGCTGCTACAGTTGAGTGCCGAGGGCTCTACACTACTGTAGATCAGTGACACCATTCTTATTATTAGTTAGAGCTTGACTTCGGGTATTCTCCCGTTGTCTTAGGGTTTAGCCTGGCCGGGGGTAAGAGGCCCCCGATGACACCTATTCGGGATCAACTTTTGAGTTGGTAAATTGGCCGAGGGAGAAAGACCCTCGAAGGTGTCTGACATCTATTTGGGATCAGCTTTTGAGTTGATCAATTGGCCGAGGGAGAAAGACCCTCGAGGATGTCTTTGGGATTGGTTAGGAAAACCAATTATTAGGCCGGAAGTAGAAAACTTCCGAGGTTCCCGGACTTGACTCGATTACCTTGTTGAGCAAAGTTTCTGTGCTGGTAACTGATTGCATGTATACTAGTATGCTAGATGATGGATGTATTGTATTGTACCCCAGTTGGGGATTCTTACTGGGTATGTTTGTACTCACCCTTACTTATCTTTCAGGTAACTTGGGACAGCACCGGGATGGCTAGTGGAGGGAGCTGTGTGATCATGGGAGCTACCGGTGTACCTGTTGTCTTTATCATTTGGAGTCTTTAGTATGTAGTAGCATGCTAGGAACTTTGTTTACCGTTGAGACTTGTTAAACTGTTTTGTTTGAAATACTGGCCAGGAATGTTTTAAGGATGTTTATGAAATGATTGTTTCTATTATGATGTCTAAATGAGTTTTATCTTTTAGTTGTTTCCATAATGTTTTAAAAGTTTTAAATTGTAAGCATTCTAGTAAGAACCGGGTTTATGACCATTTTGGGTTGGGTTCTTACACTGAGTGTTCTCGCTGCTGAGAGACTTTGTCAGCAAGCTTCAAGCGGAGCATCACCAAGATCTGCAGTATAGGAGACTCCTTCTGTGGGAGTCAGGCCAAAGATTGTGCTGAAGAAGATAGCGAAGTCTAGAGCGAGCTCGGCTTCACCATTAGGGCCCTCTAAGGGCAAAGGAAAAGCTTCGTTGAAGGAGAGTAGCTCAACGAAGCAGCCAGAAGGGGCAAGCGTAAAGCTTGCGGCTGGGAAGGCCTTCGCGCCAGCGAAGGTTAGTTTAGTCAAGTCCGCTGAGCTGCAGCGGAAGAAACCAGTTGAGAAGAAAGCGGCAGAGGTGAAGGAGAGCGAAGAGCAATTGGCCATGAAAAGAAAAATGGTGGAATTGGAGGCCGAATTGGCGAAAGCAAGGGCTGAACAACAGCGAATGATGGAGGAGAAGGAGAGGCAAGAGAAAGAGAAAGAAAGAGAAGAGCGAAAGAGAAAAGACAGAAAAAGAAAAGAGAAGGAAGAAAAAGAAGAGGTCGCTGCGGCGAAGAGGCAGCGAAGGGCGGAGAAAAATTCCTCCAAGGCAAGGGAAGTTCCTCAGGCTTCTGTGGCCAAGAGGAGAGTAATAATGGAAGTCGAGTCGGAAGAAGAAGTGCGGCTCGCTGTTGCAGAGTTTGAGGGCAAAGACCCCGAAGATATATTTGAGGCGTCTGAGGTTTATCTCAGCGAAGAGGCAGATAATGCACCGCTGGTGCGTCGCCGGAAGGGTGCTAACGCTTCAAAGTTGGGCTCAGCGAGAGGCGAAGAGCCTAGAGAAGAAGCCGAGGAAGTTGAGAATCCTGCGGCAGAGGAAGAAGAGCAAGAAATGTCGCGAGCCCTGTTGAAAGCAACGAAGATGCAGGCGAGCTAGGCGCAGATTCGCCATTTTTTGGAGATGACGGACAATTGTGTAAGGACCAGACCCGAAATACGGCCCTAAACCTAGGTCCTCACAAAGCATGCAAGTTAAATATTTCAACAAGCGGTTTAGTGCTCATATTTAAAACTTTTCAAAACATTTGAGAACGGGGAACACTTAAAACATAACCAACAATTTTCATTAAGCAAATCCAAATAAGTAAAAACAAGTCTGGCCAGTATTTATAAAATCACTCAAAACAGTTTAAACAACTTTAACAACATTCCCCTAGGACTCCTGTCCATCTACATGTTGAACAATAATGCAAATAATATACGACAGAGTGCCGGCAGTTCCCATGATCAATCAGCTCCCTCCGCTAGCCATCCCGGTGCTGTCCCAAGTTACCTGGTGGAAAAACCATAAAAATAAGGGTGAGTATAAACATACTCAGTAAGAATCCCCAACCGGGGTACAATACGATACATCAGTCATCTAGCACCCTAGTATACATGCAAACAAATACGAGCTCAGAAGTAACAACCATGCTCAGGTTAACCGCCGATCAAGAAATTGTCTATTCCAGGGCTTACAACCACAACCTAATCTAGGTTATACACCTTGATGCCCATCGGGGTCTTACACAACCTAGGACGCGATGATGCCCATCGGGGTCTTACACATAAGGATGCCCATCGGGGTCTTACACCTACTAGACTCAGTGATGCCCATCAGGGACTTACACACAAGGATGCCCATCGGGGTCTTACACCACAAATCAATGATGCCCATCGGGGTCTTACACATACGGATGCCCATCGGGGTCTTACACCTCAAATCAATGATGCCCATCGAGGTCTTACACATACAGATGCCCATCGGGGTCTTACACCTCTAGCCATCAATGCTGCCAACGAGGTCTTACACATCTAGGATGCCCATCGGGGTCTTACTCCAGCTAGGATCACAGAGATGCCCATCGGGGTCTTACACTCCCTAGCAACCTTATGACGCCCATCGAGGACTTACACATAAAGCCAGCAGTGTAGTGCCCATCGGGGACTTACATACACTAGCAACGCATCGGTGCCCATCGGGGACTTACCCAAGCAGAACCTAAACTAACAACCCCTAACGGTCTCCTAAGTACATGGACACAAACTAGCCTAACAATCAGACAATCAACATTACCTGTCTAACCCTAGCAAGAAACCAACATAATACGAACAGGAAACATGGATATGTCAGGGTAAGGAAAGTCCCTAGCATGATCCTACAAACTCAAGCAGGAATCAAAAGCATGCTGGAAGAACAACCTAGCATGGCACTAACATGAACAACAAGCAAACATGCTAGCAAGATTTCAAACAAAAGCTGTCCTATAGCTAACATGCTCATAACAGTAACCAAGCATACAAGGCACAATCCTGAAAGCATCGCAGGGTCCACACAACCACGGTAAGAAATCCTTACATGGTGTAAGGACCCCACCCGAGAAAAGGTCTCTAACCTAGATCCTTACTTAACATTCATGATTAAGAATGGAAAACATCAATCCGGGTACTAAATTTAAATCTTCGCAATCAACACGTTTTAAGCAAAACCATAAATCCCAGTAAATAAAATCAACAAGTAAATGACTGATCAGTACTTTCTTAAAACAAAATAAAGGTACGTTTCGGGAAACATAAATAGTTTGAGTGCTTTCCTAGGGACTCAAGTCCCACTACATGTTAAATCGTAAAAACAATGAAAGAAACGTGCAACTCAGAGTCAGCTATCCATGATCATCCAGTAGCCTCTTCCTAGCCATCCAGCCTCTGTCCCAAGTTACCTGGTGGAAAACCACAGAAAATAAGGGTGAGCAACGAGTCACTCAGTAAGAATTCCCCAACCGGGGTACAATACGAAAACATCTCATTTAGCACACGGCCATGCAACCATACAATGACCTAGAGCAGAAACGGTTGGCTTAGGCTATGAGCTACTTCTAGAGCGAGCCTATTCAAGGGCTTTCATCTACAGCTTAACCTAGGTTCTACACTTGGATGCCCTTCGGGCCTTACACAACCTAGGACTCAGTGATGCCTAGTGGGGCCTTACACACCTAGGATGCCCATCGGGGCCTTACACCTCCAGAATCAGTGATGCCTAGTGGGGCCTTCCACACCTAGGATGCCCATCGGGGCCTTACACCTCCAGAATCAGTGATGCCCAGTGGGGCCTTACACACCTAGGATGCCCATCGGGGCCTTACACCTCCAGAATCAGTGATGCCTAGTGGGGCCTTACACACCTAGGTTGCCCATCGGGGCCTTACACCTCCAGAATCAGTGATGCCCAGTGGGGCCTTACACACCTAGGATGCCCATCGGGGCCTTACACCTCCAGATGTCCATCGGGGGTCTTACCTGAGCGAGACCTAAACTAGTTACCCCTACAGTCTTCTACACTATACCTCACCCGCCTAACCCTAGCGTGGAACTAACGGAATAAAATAGGGCAATGTATGCCAAGATAATCAAACCCCTAGCATGGAACTAATAGAATAGATCATGAATACAAGTACAACACCATCTGGAAGCAAGAAAGAGCATGCAACCTATCCACTAGGAAATTCATACAATCACAAGACATGGCATGCTAACAAGTATTCGCAGGGTCCACACAACCCCGGGTAAGGAATCCTTACCTGGAAACAAGCGGAGAATAACTATCACGAATCAAATAACGACCCTCGAGCTTTAAAGCGAACTCGAGCAACCTAGGCATACAATAAAAACATCCTAAATAAATAAACAGCAACCAGCAGCTTTAAGTCTAAAAGGGGAAAGTCTCGGGAATTACCAACCGAGAAGACACGCGGTCTCGGCAGCAAGGAGCGGGGATGGGCGCTGCTGGTGCGGCAGGGGAGCTGGGCGCTGGCTCGAAAGCTCGGCAAGACGAGCAGACGCGCTGGGGGTAGCGTGCGGGCTACCGGGGCTGCGGAGACGGCGCGCGAGCTGGCGAACTCGCTGAGACGGCGCGCGAGCGGGCGGACTCGTTAGGACGGCGCGCGGGCGAGCGTCCGGTCTGCTGGGGGTGTTGCGCTGCAGTCGACGGTCCAACCGTGGGCGTGCGACGGCTGGGCGTCTAGGCTGGGTGGTGGCTCGGTGCGGTGCGGCGAAGGGCGACAGTGGGCGATGCAGGGCGTGCGACCTGGGTTGGGCGACCTAGTGCGACGGCGACGAGGGTATGGCTGGGTGCGACGGCGGCGATGGTGTGGCTGGGTGCAACGGCGACGATGGTGTGGTGCGGCTAGGGTGAGGGTTGCGAGAGAATGGAGTTCTTTTTTTTTTCTTTCCATTCCTTCCCTAAATTAAATAGGCCTTAGAAGTCTCAAATTTCCTGCCCAAGGCTTCCCCTCCTTCGAGCCCTAGCTGACGCGTTTATTTTCTTTATTTAAATCCAAGCTTCCAAACCCCTTTTTAGGCCAAGGGTTCGAGTCCTCCCAACAACACCTTTTAAAAATTAAAATATATAATGTAAAAACCTTATTTTACATTTAGCTGGAAACCGGGCTGTTACAATACTCCTTCCTTAGAAGACTTCCGTCCCCGGAAGTCGCTGTACCTAAAACAACTCCGGGTAATTCCTCCTCATCTCCCCTTCCAACTCCCAAGTAGCTTCCTCAACTCCCTGATTCCGCCACTGCACTTTCACTAAATCAATGGCTCGGTTCCTCAAAACCTTTTTCTCAAATGCCAAGATCTTTATTGGGTTTTCCTCAAAGTTCAGTTCACGGTTCAACTGCAAAGGCTCAAAATCTATGACGTGCGAAGGGTCTGCCACATACTGGCGGAGCATCGAAACGTGGAACACACTATGCACTTCAGCCAAGGACAACGGCAATGCTAACCGATAAGCCACAGCCCAAATCCTCTCAAGGACCTCGAAAGGTCCAACAAACCTGGGGCTCAGTTTCCCCTTCTTACCAAACCTCAGAACCCCACGCATCGGAGCTACCTTAAGGAACACATGCTGGCCAACCTCAAACTCCAACTCTCTGCGCCTAACATCGGCGTAGCTCTTCTGCCTGCTCTGGGCAGTCAACATACGAGCTCTGATTTTCTGGACAGCCTCATTGGTCAGCTGAAGCAACTCCAGACCTAACACCTGCCTGTCTCCGACCTCTTCCCAGAATGTCGGGGATCTGCAGCGCTTACCATACAACGCCTCAAACGGTGCCATCTGAATGGTCGACTAAAAACTATTGTTGTAGGAAAACTCCATCAAATATAAGTACTGGTCCCAACTACCCGGGAAATCTAACACACAGGCTCGCAACATATCTTCTAAGATCTGGTTTACCCGCTCCGTCTGACCATCCGTCTGTGGATTGAAAGCTGTACTGTAGCTGCACTCTGTGCCCAAACCTGCCTGAAGGGCTTCCCAAAACCGTGACGTAAAACGGGAATCTCGATCGGAGATAATTTTAACTGGCACTTCGTGGTACCTAACTATCTGCTCAAGGAACAACTGTGCCCACTGCTCCACGGTATAGTTTATCCTACCGGGAATGAAGTGTGCACACTAGGTCAACCTGTCAACGATTACCCAAATCTGTGCATAACCTCTAGGAGTTCTGGGCAAACCCGAAATAAAGTCCATGGTAATCTCCTCCCACTTCCACTGTGACACCCCTAGCGGCTGCAACAAACCTGCTGATTTCTGCCTAGGCGCCTTCACTTGCTGACAAGTGAGACACCGACTGACGAACTGGGCAATCTCTCTCTTCATCCCCATCCACCAAAAAGTCTGCTTAAGATCTTTGTACATCTTGTTACCCCCTGGGTGCCATGCAAAAGGCGAGGTGTGAGCCTCTGTCAACAACTCTGTGCGAATACCGACATCGGCTGGGACACATAGCCGACCCTTATATCTCAAGCCACCATCTGCGAATATCACAAAATCGAAGTCACCACCAGCCTGAACCCTCTCATACAGACTTTTTAACTTAGGATCATTCAACTGGCCGTCGATAATCCTTTGCCTTATCGAAGGCTGGATGGTCAACTGAGCCACCCTGGCGGTGACATCCCCTAACAACACTGCTATTCCTGCTCTCTCGAGGTCTTTCCTTATGATACTTTTGGGATTTGCCAACGTTGCTAGATGCGAGGTCTTTCTACTTAGTGCATCTACCACAACATTTGCTTTTCCACGGTGATACAGGATCTCACAGTCGTAATCCTTCACGAGCTCCAACCACCTTCTCTGTCTCATGTTCAGGTCCTTCTGAGTGAAGAAATACTTGAGGCTTTGGTGGTCAGAGAAAATCTGAATCTTTTCCCCATACAAGTAGTGCCTCCAAATCTTAAGTGCAAAGACGACCGCTGCCAACTCCATATCATGAGTCGAATAGTTCTGCTCGTGCGGTTTCAACTGCCTTGAAGCGTACGCTATTACCCTACCGTGTTGAATCAGAACGCAACCCAAACCAAACTTGCTGGCATCACTGTACACCACGAAACCCCTTGTCCCCTCTGGAACTGTCAACACTGGCGCAGACGTCAAACTGCTCTTCAGCTTAGCAAAACTCTCATCGCACTTCTTATCCCAAACGAAATCGACACCCTTCCTCGTCAATGGAGTGAGCGTGGTGGCTATAGCAGAAAAGTTCTGAACGAAGCGGCGGTAATATCCAGCCAGACCCAGAAAGCTACGAATCTCCGACACGGTCGTCGGTCTGGCCCACGAACTAACGGCCTCTATCTTGGAAGGGTTCACAGCCACTCCCTCCTTAGACACAACGTGTCCCAGAAAAGCTACCTCCTTAAGCCAAAAGTCACACTTAGAAAACTTCGCATAGAGCTGGTTCTCGCGCAAGGCTGTCAAAATCTGTCTTAGGTGCGAAGCATGATCCTCCTTAGACTTAGAGTACACAAGAATGTCATCTATGAACACAATGACAAAGCAGCCCAAGAACACCTTGAACACTCTGTCCATCATGTCCATAAATGCAGCTGGGGCGTTTGTCAGTCCGAAAGACATGACTACGAACTCGAAGTGACCATACCTCGACCTGAACGCTGTCTTGGGGATGTCTGCATCTCGAATCCTCAACTAGTGGTAACCCGGCCTCAAGTCAATTTTCGAAAACACACAAGCTCCCTGGAGCTGGTCAAACAGGTCATCGATACGAGGCAGCGGATACTTGTTCTTAATGGTTACCTTGTTTAGTTCTTTGTAATCAATGCATAGACGCATCGAGCCATCCTTTTTCTTAACAAACAGCACGGGTGCTCTCCACGAGGACACACTCGGCCTAATAAATCCTCTGTCAAGCAACTCCTGCAACTGCTCCTTTAACTCTTTCAGTTCAGCTGGCGCCATACGATAAGGAGCTTTTGAAATAGGACGAGTCCCTGGCTCAAGCTCTATTGAGAAATCCACCTCCCTCTTTGGCGGCAGACCAGGCAACTCTTCGGGAAAAACATCTGCAAACTCTTGCACAATGGGCACTTGCTCAAAAGTTAACTGATCACGGCTCTCTCCAGTCAACTTAGCTAAAAACCCCCAAGCTCCTCGAGCTAGCAAACGATGAGCTTTAACTGCCGAAATCACTGGCGGACACACCCCACTCTGGGTGCCCCGAAATTTAAAGCTAGGCCTACTCGGCGGCCTGAACACTACCCCTTTCCGGCGGCAGTCAATCATAACGTGGTTATCAGCTAACCAATCCATACCGAGGATCACATCAAAACCACTCATAGCTAACACTATGAGCGTAACCTGTAGAGACTCGTCGGATACTTGTATCCGACCATCCCTTACCTTCTGGCTAGCCAACATACTAACTCCCGAGGGAGTAGCAATAGATAACTCAAATCCTAGAGGCTCTAAAATCATGCAAGCATGCTTAGCAAACACAGCAGAAATTAAAGAATGTGTGGAACCCGAATCAAACAACACAAAGGCAAGGTGGTCAAGAACTAGGAGCGTACCTGCCACCGCGGCCCCGGCTTTCTCAGCCTCCTGGCGGGTCGTAGCATACACTTTCCATTGCTGCTGAGCTGGCTGCGCCACCACTGCTTTCTGATTGCAATGCCGGGCCCGATACCCTTCCTTTCCACAGTTGAAGCAAGCTCTAGGGTTACCACCACAAGGTTCCCAATGTTGCTTCCCACAAAGTCTACAATACGGTGGCGGCCTCCCTACGCCCTGTTGGCGAGGCTGATCACGGTTACGGTCTCGATGCTGGTCTCTGCCATGATAAGAACCCTGAGGGCGCTGACCGCCCCCACGACCATTACTCCCTGAGTCAAACTTACGCTTCTAGCCCGAGTACACTGGGGCCCTCTACACAACAGCACTAGCAACCTGCTCCGGAGGATACTTCCCATCATAAATAGTTGCCAACTGCACTGCCTTGGCAAAAGTCTCAAGGGCCTGTGCCCTCACATCCTGAGACACTCCCTGTCTCAAACCCGCAATAAACTTCCTGATCTTCAACTCAGGGGTAGCGATCAACTGCGGCGCGAAGTACCCGTACTCCGAAAACTTTTTCTCATACACCTCGACTGAGTCAGACCCCTGCTTAAGGTTTGAAAACAGCTCAATCATCTTTTCTTGGGTTTCTTCACTGATAAATTTTGCCTTGAACTCAGCCTTGAAGAATTCCCAGGTGGCAGGTGGAGACCCAGCCGGTCTCTCACTCAAAGTAGAATCCCACCACCACTTAGCTGTACTAGCTAACACATGAGCTGCACATCGAGCTCGCTGCACCTCAGGACAAGCCATCACCATAAATGTATATTCTAACTCAGAAATCCACTTGGCAGCAACCAACGATTCTCCAGGGGTACTAAACTTCTCGGGCTGCCATTTCACAAAATCCTTCAACCACTTGCCTAGATCCTCAGCACCTTCCGCCATAACGGCCTCATTCACAATTGGCTCTCGCGGGTCAAGCAGATCGGGTGGCATCATGCAGTCCTCTGCTGAACCAACTCGGTCAGCTGTTCTATCTGAACTCAGGACTCCTCCCTCTGTGCAGCTAATAAAGCCTGTGTTTCAACTCTCTGCTCGGCCCTCTGGTCAGCTAGCAACCCAACCATAAGAGCCCTCATGGACTCCACAAAAGCAACTCCCGGTGCAGCCTCCCGAGGCTCATTTGCCTCCACGCCCTCTCCGGGCAACACAGCAGAAGGGCCTGTCGGTGGCCTAACATCAGCATCAGCTTGGGACGACGTCCCTCTCGTGTCAGAATCAATACGAATGCTCTGGGTGGTCGGCCTCGAGCCTCCCTGCCCTCTACGAGTGACATGCATACTGGCAATCTACACCCAAACCAACAATGAGTCAGAACCTGTTTTCCCTGCTCTACAACAACAAGTCATGTACATGCAAGGTGCAAACGGTATTTTAATTCTTAACCCTTAACCTTAAACTTACGGACATACCTGATGGCTGGGGGAGCGCTGATGATCATGGAACACAACCTACAACTGCAGGTCAGTCTACAGAACCTATAACTCTGAGCTCTGATACCAACTGTAAGGACCCGACCCGAGAAAAGGTCTCTAACCTAGATCCTTACTTAACATGCATGATTAAGAATGGAAAACATCAATCCGGGTACTAAATTTAAATCTTTGCAATCAACACGTTTTAAGCAAAACCATAAATCCCAGTAAATAAAATCAACAAGTAAATGACTGATCAGTACTTTCTTAAAACAAAATAAAGGTACGTTTCGGGAAACATAAATAGTTTGAGTGCTTTCCTAGGGACTCAAGTCCCACTACATGTTAAATCGTAAAAACAATGAAAGAAACGTGCAACTCAGAGTCAGCTATCCATGATCATCCAGCAGCCTCCTCCTAGCCATCCAACTTTTCATCCCCAAGTTACCCGTAGAAAACCACAGAAAAAATAAGGGTGAGCAACGAGTCACTCAGTAAGAATTCCCCAACCGGGGTACAATACGAAAACATCTCATTTAGCACACGGACATGCAACCATACAATGACCTAGAGCAGAAACGGTTGGCTTAGGCTATGAGCTACTTCTAGAGCGAGCCTATTCAAGGGCTTTCATCTACAGCTTAACCTAGGTTCTACACTTGGATGCCCTTCGGGCCTTACACAACCTGGGACTCAGTGATGCCCAGTGGGGCCTTACACACTTAGGACTCAGTGATGCCCAGTGGGGCCTTACACACCTAGGATACCCATCGGGGCCTTACACCTCCAGAATCAGTGATGCCCAGTGGGGCCTTACACACCTAGGATACCCATCGGGGCCTTACACCTCCAGAATCAGTGATGCCCAGTGGGGCCCTACACACCTAAGATGCCCATCGGGGCCTTACGCCTCCAGAATCAGTGATGCCCAGTGGGGCCTTACACACCTAGGATGCCCATCGGGGCCTTACACCTCAAGAATCAGTGATGCCCAGTGGGGCCTTACACACCTAGGTTGCCCATCGGGGCCTTACACCTCCAGAATCAGTGATGCCCAGTGGGGCTTTACACACCTAGGATGCCCATCGGGGCCTTACACCTACAGATGTCCATCGGGGGTCTTACTCTAGCGGGACCTAAACTAGTTACCCCTACAGTCTTCTACACTTTACCTCACCGCCTACCCCTAGTGTGGAACTAACGGAATAAAATAGGGCAAGGTATGCCAAGATAATAAAACCCCTAGCATGGAACTAATAGAATAAATCATGAATACAAGTACAACACCATCTAGAAGCAAGAAAGAGCATGCAGCCTATCCACTAGGAAATTCATACAATCACAATACATGGCATGCTAACATGTATTCGCAGGGTCCACACAACCCCGGGTAAGGAATCCTTACCTGGAAACAAGCGGAGAATAACTATCACGAATCAAATAACGACCCTCGAGCTTTAAAGCGAACCCGAGCAACCTAGGCATACAATAAAAACATCCTAAATAAATAAATAGCAACCAGCAGCTTTAAGTCTAAAAGGGGAAAGGCTCGGGAATTACCAACTGAGAAGACACGCGGTCTCGGCAGTAAGGAGCGGGGATGGGCCCTGCTGGTGCGGTAGGGGCGCTGGCGCTGGCTCGGGCGCATGGCAAGACGAGCAGACGCGCTGGAGGCAGCGTGGGGGCGACCTGGGCTGCGGAGACGGCGCGCGAGCGGGCGGACTCGCTGGGATGGCACGCGGGCGAGCGTCCGATCTGCTGGGGGTGTCGCTCTGCAGGCGACGGTCCAACCGTGGGCGTGCGACGGCTGGGCTTCTTGGCTGGGTGGTGGCTCGATGTGGTGCGGCACTGGGCAGCAGTGGGCGATGCAGTGCGTGCGACCTGGTGCGGGCGATCTGGGTTGGGCGACCTGGTGCGACGGCGACGAGGGTGTGGCTGGGTGCGACGGCAGCGATGGTGTGGTGCGGCTAGGGTGAGGGTTGCGAGAGAATGGAGTTCTTTTTTTTCCTTCTTTCCCTAAATTAAATAGGCCTTGGAAGTCTCAAATTCCCTTCCCAAGGCTTGCCCCCCTTCGAGCCCTAGCTGACGCGTTTATTTTCTTTATTTAAATCCAAGCTTTCAAACCCCTTTTTAGGCCAAGGGTTCGAGTCTTACCAACAACACCTTTCAAAAATTAAAATATATAATGTAAAAACCTTATTTTACATTTAGCTGGAAACCGGGCTGTTACACCTGGAAACAAGCAGAGAATAACTACCACAACCAACAAGCGACCCTCGAGCTTCTAAGTGAACCCGAGCAACCTAAGCAATCAATAAAATCATCCTAATTAAACAAACAACAGCTAACATCTTAGGGTCCAAAAGAGTAGAGGCTCAAGAATTACTAACCGAGAAGGCACTAAGTCTCGGCCAAAACTATCTCGACAAAACAGGCTCTCTACGGAAAGTGGGCAGGCAGGACGTGCGGCTGGGGCAACCAGGCTGGGCGCTGCCGGGCAATGTTGGGCACGCTGGTACGGCAGGGGGACGAGCGCGGGCGGATGGGCGCTGGAACGGGCGCTGAGGCGCGGAGATGCGCGCGGACGAGACACGGCAACACGGGCGCGCTGGCGCTGGGACGGCGAGTGGACTGGGCTCGCGGGCTGGGTGTAACGGCCCAAGTTTTCATCCCGGTCTTCCAGGTATGCCCTAGGGACATTATGGTAATTTGGTCGGGCCGTTAGGGCCGTTTATGCCTTTTGCAGTTGTTAAAAATTATTGGTTGGTCTTAAGTAGGATTTTGATGCTTTGTGGATGTGTTTGGGCATGGTGAGATGCAAAAGAAAAATTAGGAGTTAAAGGTGTGTTTGGTGGGTTTCGAACCCAGGTGGTTTGGGAGGTCAGTTGGGTGTCGTTGCCGGTTGAGCCTCTAGTAGTTTTTGTTACTCTTTCCGCAGCATATCTTGGTTAGCCTTGCGTTTTCGGGATTTTGGTGCATTTGATTAAAAGAAGAGAAATAGGGTTTTTGTCTTTCTTCTCCAAAATCACCTTGCCCGCCCTAGCATGTAACGACCCGACCCGAAAGGGGTTCTAAAATAGGCCGTTACCTTAATGCATGCATACAAATCTATAGAAAATTTGCAAAAAAGGTGTTCGGATTCTAAGTAAAAACTAAAACATAAAACATCCATTTAAAAGTCAACATAATTTCCTGAAACCTGTCCCTGTTTCCAAGCACCTATTCCAAGACAAATACATTTACAAAACTTACTCTGATCAGAACTTTATTTAAAACATACAAGCTTTCTAATAGTTACAACAATGCTAGAATCCTGAAATACATTCAGAAAACACCCTAGGGCTCCGTGCCCAACTACATGCATTCAGAGGACATTTAAATCATAAACATAAACATAAGACTCAGAGTTGAACAACGGGTTTTCCATGATCACAGCTCCTCCTCCAGCCATCCTGTCTCGCACCATGGTTACCTGTGGAAAAACCACAAAAATAAGGGTGAGTAACGAATTACTCAGTAAGAATCCCTAACCGGGGTACAATACGATATAATCAGTCATCTAGTACCCAAGCATGCAAGCAAACAGCTACCAACACAGATCATAGCTCAACGAGCTTACAAGGAAAGATCTGGAATCAACGGAAGTCTCCTACTTCCGGCCTACTAATTGGTTATCCTGACCAATCCTGGGACATCACCGAGGTCTCTTTCACTCGGGGAATTGATCAGCTCAAAAACTGATCCCAAGGATGTCCTCAAGGGCCTCTTTGCCCTTGCTAATAATTTGGACTCACGGGAGAGTACCCGAAGTCTGGCTCTAAACTAGAAGGAATGGTGTACTCACGACATTAGCCCGGGGAAGCTCTCCGAACTGGCAACTAACGCGTATGCGCGCACACCGCATGCTGCTGCAACCTACGTAAATGTGGGGGCCTAAGGACAAACTACGCGGGCTAGGTACGCATGCCTAAGACTCGGAAGCGGTGTCACTGATCACAGTAGCGCGAGGCCCTCAGCGCTCATCTGTGGAGCCTGAACCACCAACCTGAAGCTAAGAACCGGCCAAGGTAGGCTTACACCGTTGGCAGGGTTCCGCTCTAGCAGGCTACAAACTAGGCTTATGCCGATGTGGGTAGCTAAATCCACATCGGCGGTCGGGGGGGAAGCAATATACGTTATGCTGCGCACACTTTACTCCCGACTAGAGCTAAATCCACATCGGTGGTCGGGGGGGCAAGCAATGTACGTTATGCTGCGCGCACTTTACTCCCGACTAGTGGGGACAAAGTACGTTATGTCCGCTCTCAGCCTCTGGATAATGACAAACCCTAGAACTCTATCTAAGAGTACAGAGTAAAATGATTCCTGGCTAGCAAACAATAACCTACATCAATCACATTTACCTAGCATGATACTACGAACTTAGGCAGGAATCATAAGCATGCTGGAAGAACAAACCTAGCATGGCACTAACATGAAAAATCAGGCAAACATGTTAGCAAGAAATCAATCAAAGCTTCCCTATCACTATCATGCTCATAACAATCAGCAAACATACAAGGCACATCATAAAAATATCGCAGGGCCCACACAACTACGGTAAGAAATCCTTACCTGGTCGGAAGGCAACAACACACAATAAAACTAACTGCGATCGAACCCGAGCAACCTATAGCGAGCCAAACAAACACATCAAAAATCATAAACCAAAGGCCTAAATACAATAAATAAACAAGGCTCAGCTAGGGAGCAACTCACGAGGCGCGGCTGACACGCGAACGAGCCAGCTGCACGGGCGAGGCAGCTGCTGGGCGCTGAGGGGCGCAGATGGGCGCAGGGCTGGGCGCTGGGGCACTGGGCTGGGCGAGGACGAGCGCGAGGGCGACACAGAGGCGCGCGGGCGCGGGCGCTAGCTCGGCTGGGCGACGGCGCGCGGCACGGTTTGGCACAGGGACAACGCGAGCGCGCGAGCGACACGACGCAATGGGCTACAGGACGCGCGACTCGGCACAGGTCGGCTCGGATCTGGGCGACACGGGCGCGGACGGGATGGCCTGGCGCGGAAATGAGCAACGCGGCACTGTGCGGGGCAACTCGTGGCTGGGCGACGCGACACTGTGCGGCAGGGGCTCGGGCGATGCGACACTGGGCGAGCAGGGGGCTTGGGCGACGCGAGCTGGGCGGCTATGAGCAGGGCGACGCGACCTGGGCGAGTTGGGGCTCAGGCTAGGCGAGGCTCGAGCTGACGACCAGGGCTAGGCGAGCTGGGCTAGGGCTCGGGCGGGGGTTGAACGAGCAGGGGCTGGGCTAGGCTCGGGCTGGGCTAGCTCGAGGAGAGAGAGAGAGAGAGAGAGAGAGAGAAAAAAAAAAGAGAAAAATGGGAAATAAAAGGAAAAATGGGATTTTTAATCCTATTTTCCATCCTTATCCAAATTAAAACCTTAAAATCCTTAAAATCCCATTTCCCGGCTTCCTCCTTCTAGACCCGGCTGAAGTGACCTTTTCCAATAAATAAAACTCACTTAAATCCAACTCCCAAATAACCTCTAAGGGCCCGGGCTCGAATCCCAAAGGAAGCACTCAACCAACCATCACTATGCCAAAACCCAAACCACAACCGAGCTTCCAACCGACTAGCCCAAACATCTCGGGACTCGCAACCAACAACAAACAAGCCTCGACAAAGGCAGGAGCGACCTCGAAGCCCTGAAAATCCACAAATCCTACCCGGGGAGCCAAAAGACCAAAATACCCCCAAGGGTCAAAACAGCTCTAATGACCTAACCAAACAACCGAATCTTGGCACGAAGGCACCTTGAACACTGGAATAGAAAACTGGGTTGTTACAAAGCATGTCTCTCCCAAACTCCAAGCCGAGTTTCATCCCCCCGAGCAGCCCTTTCATCGTGTGTCATCCCGGGTAAGGGTTCTCTTCCTCTTCTTCTTCTTTGTTTGGTGTTGTGCTCTGTTCTGAATTCCTGACTGGCATGATTTCTTATGTTGTTTCTCATGTTAGTCCATGCTAGGTTGTTCCGTTCTGGCATGCTCGTATCTGTTCTTGCTTCGTAGTATCATGCTAGGTTCGTTGTATCTGTTGAGCACATATTGGATTGTTTTGGATTATTTGTTGTTGATATTATAGTTTAGAGTTCAGGTAGGTAGCATCATCCGGGCCGGATGCATAAATTAACTTGCATCCACAACAGGGACGTACGAGACGGTGCTCCGTCCCTGATCCCGTTAGAGTTTAGCTAACCCTAACGGCTGGCCCTACAATCTTGGGTGAGGGTGGCAGACTGTTAAATGCCCCAACGGTCGGGATGATGACTTGGCATTGCCTCGTCCCCGGCAGTCGGCACGTCCTCAGCGTGTTGTTCACCAGTAGCCCTTGATTGCCACCGTTAGGGCAAGGCGGCTTCCCGGTGTAAGCCTACCACGACCGGTTTCTTAGCCTCAGGTGCGGTGGTTCAGGCTGACATAGTTCATGTGTCCAGGTCTCACACCCCTATGTCAGTGACACCGATCCAGAGATTTAGTTAGGCATGGTGACTGGACCTGAGCAGCTTGCCACTAGATCCGACACCCCCCAGAGTTTGCAGTAGCATGCGGTGCGCGCTTACGCTCATTACAGCGCCGACCGGAGAGCTCCTCGGGATCTTGAGCTAGTGCACCTTTCGTATCGACAGTAGACAGGCTGAGGCCGAGACTTGTTTCTCGTATAGGGCGTATTGTGTGGTGGATTTTACGGACTAAGACACTGAGTTGGCATCCGAGGATTATATGTGGATTTAAGCTATGTGCTCTATTTTGTGTTTATATTCATAGCTTGCATACATTCATCTAGATGACCATGTATATCGTATTATACCGCGATTGGGGATTCTTACTGAGTAATTCGTTACTCACCCTTATTTTTGTGGTTTTCCGCAGGTAACCAAGGTGCGAGACAGGATGGCTGAAGGAGGAGCTGTGATCATGGGAACCAGCTGACCATCTCTGATTTTTATGTTATGACTCTTTATCATTTTATTTCCTCTGAATGCACGTAGCCGGGCACGGAGCCCTAGGTTGTTTTTCTGAATGTTTTTCACAGTTCCAAAGACAGTTGTAATCATTTAAAGTTTTGAATGCTTTATTAAATCTTTGATCAGAGTAAACTTTTAGAAACGTATTTATCTTGAAACAGGTGCTTGGAGACAGGGACAGGTTTCAGGAAATTGTCTGACTTTGAGTTGAATGTTTTGAATGTTTTGTTTTTAATTGGAATCCGAAAGCCATTCCTGCATATTGTCTTTAACTTTGATTGCATGCATTGAGGTAAAGGCCCATTTAGAGCCCCTTTTGGGTCGGGTCTTTACAGTTGGTATCAAAGCTCAGAGTCATAGATTCTGTAGACTGACCTTTTGTTGTAGGTCGTTTTCCCCATGATCACCAACACTCCGACAGTCATCAGGTACTCCTAAGTTTACTGTTTTTAGAAAAGGGTTAAGAATTTACAATACTTTTCATCTAGTGTATGCCTTGTTTAGTGTTGTGGAGCGGAGACGAGCAGATTCTGACTCGTTGTTGGTTTGGGTCCTGAGCACCATCATGCCAACTTCCCGCAGTGTAAGATGTATGTTTGCAGCTTGTCTGAGTATCCAGATAGATTCAGATACCGCTAGGACATCGTCCCAGAGGGAGGTAGAGATTAGACTCCCGTAGGCCCTTGTGGTGTGGCCCAGTTGTTAGTTTCCCCTAGAGATAGGGTGGAGGTGTTTTGCCCTGGAGTACCACTCCAGGAGAGAAGTTAGCTTTGGCTTTGCTCGTGTTTATGCTTGTGAAGCAAGTCCTAGTGTGGACTAGCCTGGGTAGTTCAAGTGTTGATTTTGAACCTTAGCAGATTGTTTGGTTGCCTAGAGAGTAGCTGCAGAGTTAGTAGCCTTCGAGGAAGTTGCTGAGACATCTTTGTTCTCTTGTAAGTGTTGTTGTTTTGCAGCCAGTAAGTCGGAACCCTGTGGTTAAGGGTGCGGCGAGCAGTGTTCCCATCGGACTTGATCCGTTGGTGGTTTCCCAGTTGTTAAGTAGAGTTGAGCACTCTTCTTTTGGTGGGCCCTAGAGTAGGGCTAGCTGCAGCATGTTGAGAGAGCCGGTCGGAGTTTTGTTGAGCATCATGTGGAGATGCCATAGACAGGGTTGTTTGAGTTTGAGCCTTGTATGCCTAGCCATAGTTTTTGTCACTTGAGGTTGTGACCTTGCTGGCCCCATGTAAAGACCCGACCCAAAAGGGGCTCTAAATGGGCCTTTACCCCAATGCATGTATTGAAAATAAAGACATTATGAAAAATATATTTCGGATCCCAAGTAAAAACAGAAACATTCAACAACCAAAACATACATTTCTAAAAGCATACTCTGATCAGAGATTTATTTAGACCATTTAAACAATCCACAAGTACAAATATGCTGGAATCCATAAAACGTAAGAAAACATCCTAGGGCTCCGTGCCCGTCTACATGCATTCAGGGGAAATAACAAAAAGTCAAGAGTCATGATATAATAAAATGGTCGAGATGACAAAGCAGGATTCCATGATCACGGCTTCTCCTTCACCATCCTGTCTCCCGCTTGATTACCTGTGGAAAACCACGTAATAAGGGTGAGTAACGAATTACCCAGTAAGAATCCCCAACCGGGTACAATACGATATACATGATCATCTAGAAGAATGTATGCAAGCTATGAGTACAAACACGAGAGCGGAGCACATAGCTAAGTCCACACTTGGACCTCGGATGCCAACTCGTGGGTCTTAGTCCGGAAATACCACAACACACTAAGCGCTATACGGGAACAAGTCCCGCCTCGGCTGTCTCATCGCCGATCACGAAAGGTGCACTCGCTCAAGATCCCGAGGAGCTCTCCGATGGCGCCAGAATGAGCGTAGCGCGCACCGCATGCTCCGCAAACTCGGGGTGCCGGGTCTAGTGGCAAGCTGCCCGTGTTCGATCCACCATGCCTAACTAAATCTCGTGATCGGTGTCACCGACATAGGGTGTGAGACACGACACGTGAACTATGTCGGCTGTACCACCGCACTGAGGCTAAGGAACCGGCCGTGGTAGGCTTACACCAGAAGCGGTCCTTGCCTAACAGTGGCAATCAAGGGCTACGGCCGAACACGCCGAGGACGTGTCGATCGCCGGACTAGGCATTGCCAAGTCATCATCCCGACCGTTGGGGCATCGCTTAGACTACCACCTCACCCAAGATTGCGGGGCCTACCGGTTGGGATAGCTAATCCCTCACGGGTCCAAGGACGGAGAACTGTCTCGAACGTCCTTGCCATAGATGCAAGATACTTTATGCATCGGGCCCGGATGATGCTATCTACCCGAATTCTAAACCTTAACAATAATAACGATTCAATCAATGCACCCAATACGTGCTCAATGCGGATACAAGGAACCTAGCATGATACTACGAAGCAAGAATGTATCGAACATGCTAGAATAGAACAACCTAGCATGGGCTAACATGAGAAACAATACAAGAGTTCATGCCATCAGAATTGAATGCAGAGCACCTAGGGCTAAACATGCTAGTAATCATACACAGCATACAAAACAACAATCACAAATATACCGCAGAGTCCACACAACCCCAGTAAGAAATCCTTACCTTGGTCTAAAGACTTCTACACACAAATTCCTAGGCCGCGAACACTTCCGAGCTAGCTATCGAGAACCTACAAACATAGTAACAATCATAACCATATCCCTAAAAATATAATAAAACAAAGAGGAGCTCGGCTCGGGAGCACTCACACGCGCACCGCGACACGGCAAAAGCGCGCTGGCG
Organism: Sicyos edulis; assembly: GCA_036507275.1. Taxonomy (NCBI): domain Eukaryota; kingdom Viridiplantae; phylum Streptophyta; class Magnoliopsida; order Cucurbitales; family Cucurbitaceae; genus Sicyos; species Sicyos edulis. The sequence continues at coordinate 12,599,023 of CM071856.1, read as the reverse complement.
GCAGTCGGGCATGGTCGAAGCTGGCGCCGCGCGCTACTGTGGCAGCACCTGGCGCGCGCGCGCGCATGGGCGGATGGGCGCGCGGGCGCGCGGTATGCACACGGACGAGACGGGACTCAGCGAGCGGCGGCAACACGCGGCGCGCGCACGGCGCTGGCTTGCGATGCGGACACGGCGAGCTGCTCGGTAAGGACGCACACGCGCGGCGAACGTCTTAGCGCGGCGGCGAAGCGGCGGTTCGGCAAGCGGACACGGCGCGGCGTCACGATAAGCGCGCGACGCGGCCGCGGCTGACGCGCAGCGCCGCGCGCGAGCCTCTCTCGCGTCGACGAGCGACGGGGCGAGGACGAACGACGATCTGGCTGCTTCTTGGCGCGATCTGGCGTCTGGGCGTGGCTGCTTCGGCAGATCTCGGGCGTGGGATCGGCTGCCGACGACAAGGCTAGCCGTTTCTTCTTGGACGAACGGCAAAGTCGCTAGGCGGATCTCGCGCGTCGGCGGTCGCTGCCGACAGATCTGGGCGTCGAGTGGCCGCGATGATGGTCGGCTCCTCCTCTCTACCGGGTCGCAACCAACACAAACACACACACACTCTACATCTTACCTTCGGCCAAAGATCAAAAACCAAATGAGGAGATGAAGAGGATGAAGACTTACCCGAAATGATGATGATCGAACCCAAGGAGATGCAAGGGAAGAAGAATTCGGCAAGGCAATGGAGAGGGAGAGCTTGTGCGGCCAAGAGGAGTTTTGGAGAAGAAGATGGAATAAACCTAATTCTATTTCATTTAACCAAATGCACCAAAACTCCAAAATCCAAGGTTAACTAAGATGTGATGCAGAAAGAGTAACAAGAGCACCTAATGGCTCAATTGGCACACATCTCTACAAGCTTCCCAGGAGACCCGGGTTCAAACCCCGGCTGTAGCACAAATTCCTTTATTTTTACTTTTGCATCAAACCTTGCTCAAACCAAACCTCAAACCCCTCCAAAAACCTACATAAAACCATCCAATAATTTTAGTAGCTGGAAAAGACACAAACGACCATGACGGCCCGACCAAATTACCAAATTACCCCTAGGGCATACCTGGAAGACCGGGAAGAAAAACCTGGGTCGTTACACCCCATTTGTAGTAAGATGTGGATTTGGTAGTAGTGGCACTTGAGGTGCAATGGTTGGTGTGCCGCTTTGGCACTAAGTCTGGTTCAGGCCTGAGTTTGGCATGGGTATAGCAGATGGTTCTATGACCCGCCCGTAGTTCAGCACACTCCTTTAGCCTTTGGATCCGTTTGTGGCAGTTGCACCTATTTAGGTCGTGCAAGAGAGCTAGTTTAGTGGTAGTCGTAGGGCTACAAGCGAAAGGATGTTCGAGAGGAGCCAGAGCCTCTTCCTGGTGTTAGCAGGGGATGAGTTTGCCAGCAGGTTGAAGGTTGATCAGTGTTAGTGCGCGTGAGTCTCACGCTAGTGTTAAGGCCAAGAGATCTTTATGGATGGTAGTGCGGTCCACTACCTTCGGGTGCCTAAACCTGAGTTGAGTGAGTATTGTAGATGCGAGTTCGGTCCAGCAGATGGACCATGAGTTGGATGCCCGTGAGATGAGTTGGATACTCATGAGATGAGTTGGATGCCTATGAGATGAGCTGGATGCCCATGAGGCAAGATGGATGCCTATGAGATGAGTAGGATGGCTTATGAGAAGAGTTGGACGCCTTTTGTGTAAGCACACTTGGTAGAGACTTGGAATAAACTGTGTTCGGTTTGGCATGGTTATGGTTTAGTAGAGCAAGGTTGCCACAACTTCGAGTATCGTGTGGAGGTGGAACTTTTGGTGTTCCTTTGGTTGATTGTATCTCTGCCAAAAGTTAGTGTTGCCTTTTGGAAAAGCACCTGTTAGTCTTGGATCTCTAAAGGAAGGTTGAGCGTTGTGCACACAAGTGTGTTTTGTGTAGTTCGTTCTGGTGGCGAGAGTTTCGGAACCATGTAGGGTTTGCATTGGAGAACTGGTGCTCAGTTCTTGGAGGAGTCGGACTCCATATGGATGTTGTAAGGCTGACATAGTTCACGTGTTCAGGTCTCACACCCCTATGTCAGTGACACCGATCCAGAGATTTAGTTAGGCATGGTGACTGGACTTGGGCAGCTTGCCACTAGACCCGGCACGCCCCAGAGTTTGCAGTAGCATGCAGTGCGCGCTTACGCTCATTACAGCGCCGACCGGAGAGCTCCTCGGGATCTTGAGCTAGTGCACCTTTCGTATCGACAGTAGACAGGCTGAGGCCGAGACTTGTTTCTCGTATAGGGCGTATTGTGTGGTGGATTTTCCGGACTAAGACCCTGAGTTGGCATCCGAGGTTTATATGTGGATTTAAGCTATGTGCTCTATTCTGTGTTTATATTCATAGCTTGCATACATTCATCTAGATGACCATGTCGATCGTATTGTACCCCGGTTGGGGATTCTTACTAAGTAATTTGTTACTCACCCTTATTTTTGTGGTTTTCCACAGGTAACCAAAGTGCGAGACAGGATGGCTGAAGAAGGAGCTGTGATCATGGGAACAAGCAGTCCATCTCTGATTTTTATGTTATGACTCTTTATCATTTTATTTCCTCTGAATGCATGTAGCTGGGCACGGAGCCCTAGGTTGTTTTTCTGAATGTTTTTACGGATTCCTGCACGGTTGTAACTGTTTAAAGTTTTGAATGCTTTATTAAATCTTTGATCAGAGTAAACTTTTAGAAACGTATTTATCTTGAAACAGGTGCTTGGAGACAGGGATAGGTTTCAGGAAATTGTCTGACTTTGAGTTGAATGTTTTGAATGTTTTGTTTTTAATTGGAATACGAAAGCCATTCCTGCATATTGTCTTTAACTTTGATTGCATGCATTGAGGTAAAGGCCCATTTAGAGCCCCTTTTGGGTCGGGTCTTTACATTGGGCGCGCTGGCTGGGCGCGGACGGGCGACACAACCTGGCTGCTGGGCTGCGACGCGGGCAGGCTGGCGAGGGCGTCTGGGCGCAATGCAGGTGTTGCTGCTGCTGGTGCGGCGCTGGGGCTGGGGCACGGGCGAGCTGCCGGGTCCGATGGGCTGGTGCGGCTCAGGTGGTGCGACGGCCTGCTACTGGTCTTGGCTCTTGGTTCTTGATTCTTGGAGAGACGGCAAGGTGAGAGGGAGAAATAAGGTTTTCTTGATTTCTTTTCCTTTTTCCTAATTTAAATAGGCTTGGTGATCTAAAATCCCTTCCCAGGGCTTCCCTCCTTCAAGTCCCAGCTGAGACAATCTTTTCTCTTTAATAAAACTCATTTAAATCAAGCTTCCAACTCACCATTAGGTCAAGGGTTCAAATCCTAATGGAGGCACTTTAATTAACATTAATATTTCTAATAACCAAATCATCTCCAAACTTCCAAACAACTAGCACCAACTTCTTGGGTCTTGCAAACAACAACAATCATGCCTCGATAAAGGGCAGGAATGACCCTGGAATTGTAACGGCCCAGGTTTTCATCCCGTTCTTCCAGGTATGCCCTAGGGGTATTTTGGTAATTTGGTCGGGCCGTCAGGGCCGGTTATGTCTTTTGCAGTTTCTAAAATTATTGGATGGGCTTAAGTAGGATTTTGATGCTTTGAGGTTGTGTTTGGGCATGGTGAGATGCAAAAGAAAAATTGAGGAATAAAGATGTGTTTGTTAGGATTCGAACCTGGAGTGCTAAAAAGTTAAGTGGGTGGTGTAACGGCCCAGTTTTCTATCCCGGTTCTCGAGGAGTTTTCGGTTCAGATTCAGTGGTTCGATTGGGCCGTTAGAGCTGTTTGGACCCTTAGGGGCATTTTGGTCTTTTTGCTCCCTGGGCAGGATTTGTGGTTTTTCAGGGCTTCGAGGCAGCTCCTGCCTTTGTTGAGGCTTGTTTGTTGTGGGCTGCGAGTCCCGAGATGTTTGGGCTTTCCGTTTGGGAGTTCGGTTGTCATTTGGGTTTTGGGCAAAATGATGGTTGTTTAGGTGTTTCCTTCGGGATTCGAGCCGGGCCTTCAGTATTGGTTTGGGAGGTTGATTTCAGTGAGTTTTGTTGTTTGGAAAGGTTGCTTCAGTCGGGTCTCGAAGGAGGAAGCCGGGAAACGAGATTTAAGGATTTTAAGGATTTTTTGGAAAAATTGGAAAATGGATAAATTGGATTTATTTGGATAAGTTTGGATTTTAAATAAAAGAGAAAAAGAAAAGAAAAAAGGAAAAATCCATTTTTTTCCCCATTTTCCCCTTTCTCTCTCCTCCAGCCCGAGCCCCCCTTGGCCCTCTCCTCCCTGCCCGAGCGCCCCAGCTCGCCCCCCTGGCCGCCCAGCCCGAGCCCTTGGCCGCTCGAGCTCGCCCACAGCTCGCCAGCCCCAGCGCCCAGCTAGCCCGTGCGCGTCGATCCCAGCCCTGCTCGCCCAAGCCCGCGTCGCCCAGATCCGCCTCGCCCAGGTCCGAGTCGCCCAGCCCTGGTCCGTGCGCCTGTAGCTCGCCGTCCCTCGCACAGTGCCGTGCCAGATCGAGCACCCGAGCCCGTCGCGTCGAGTCGCGTCACGCCGTCCCCTGTGCTTGCCGAGCTCGCGCCCGCGCGCCATCCACTGTGCCGAGCCGCGCCGCGCGCCCTCGCCTCGTCCCAGCTCGCCCGCGCGCAGCTCTGCGCCCCAGCGTCCGTGCCCTGCTCCCCAGCGCGCCCCAGCCTGCGCCCCAAGGCCCCCAGCGCGCCCGAAGGCTGCGCCCGGCCGGCCTACGCCTGCCGCCGCGACACCGCTTGTGTGTGTTGGTTTGGCCCGAGCCTTGTGGCTTCTCGGATGGTATTTCCCGAGTCTTTTCTTCGTTGGGCCCTGATTTATTGGCTGCTGGTTATGGATTTATTGGGTTGTTTATGTATGTGATTTGGGTGCTTTGTTTGATGTTCAGGCTGTTCGGGAATCGATTAGAGGCTCGAGGATTCGCTCGTAGATTTATTATAATTATTGTTTTCTGCTTGTCCCAAGTAAGGATTTCTTACCGTGGTTGTGTGGACCCTGCGATATATCTCGATATGCCTTGCTTGTTTGCTGATTGTTATGAGCATGTTAGAGATAGAGCAGTTGATTTGAATTCTTGCTAGCATGTTTGCCTGATTTTACATGTTAGTGCCATGCTAGGTTTGTTCTCACAAAGATGCTTGTGATTCCCGCTTAAGTTGTAGTATCATGCTAGGTAATGTGATTTATGTCAGTCATTGCTTGCTAGCCAGGAATCATTGATTTTTGCTCTGTACTCTTAAATAGAGTTGTAGGGTTTGTCATCATCTAGAGGCTGAGCGGACAAAACGTACTTTGTCCCTAGTAGCTCAGGTCGGGAGTAAAGTGTGCGTAACATAACGTATCTTGCTCCCCGACCACGGTTGTGGACTTAGCTACCCACTCCGCCAAAGCCTAGTTTGTGCTCGCTAGAGCGGAACCCTGCCAACGGTGTAAGCCTACCTTGGCCGGTTCTTAGCTTCAGGTCGGTGGATCAGGCTGCACAGGTGAGCGCCGAGGGCCTCGCGCTACTGTGATCAGTGACACCGCTTCCGAGTCATAGGCATGCGTACCTGGCCCGCGTAGTTTGCCCTTAGGCCCCCGCATTTACGCTGGTTTCAGAGAGCATGCGGTGTGCGTGCACACGCGTTAGTTGCCGGTTCGGAGAGCTCCCCCCGGCTAATGTTCGTGAGTACACCATTCCTTCCAGTTTAGAGCCAGACTTCGGGTACTCTCCCGATAGTCCAGATGTATAGCGAGGGTAAGAGGCCCTTGAGGACACCCATTGGGATTGGCTTTTGAGCTAATCAATTGGTCGAGGGAGAAAGACCCTCGAGGGTGTCGAACATCTTGGGATCGGTTTTTGAGCTAATCAATTGGCCGAGGGAGAAAGACCCTCGGAGATGTCCCGAGATTGGTTATGAGAACCAATCATTAGGCCGGAAGTAGGAGACTTCCGATGATTCTGGAAGTAGGAGACTTCCGATGGTTCCAGATCTTTTCTTATGAGCTCGTTGAGCTATAATGCATGTTGATGGTCGCTTTGCTTGCATGTTGAGGTGCTAGATGACGGATGTATAGTATTGTACCCCGGTTGGGGATTCTTACTGAGTATCTTTATACTCACCCTTATTTATCTTTCAGGTAGCTTGGGACAACACCAGGATGGCTAGCGGAGGGAGCTGATTGATCATGGGGAGCCGCCGGCACTCTGTCTTTTATTGTTGCATTGTTTATTCAGCATGTAGATGGACAGGAGTCCTAGGGGAACATTGTTTAAAAAGTTGTTTAAATTGTATTGTATGAATTTATAAATACTGGCCAGGTGGTTTTACTTCGTTGGATGGTTTAAATGAAAACTGTGGTTTATGTTTTAAGGGTTCCCCCTTCTCATATGTTTTGAATGGTTTTTAAATATGAGCACTAAACCGCTTGTTATCATATTTAACTTGCATGCTGAGTGAGAACCCCGGTTTAGGACCATGTTTTGGGTCGGGTTCGTCACAGTTGGTATCAGAGCACAGAGTCATAGATTCTGTAGACTAACCTGCTTTGTAGGTTGTTTGCTCCCATGATCATCAGCACTCCACGGCGCCAGTTTGTCTGAGTTCAATTAAGCTAAGGGGTAAGAATTTACAATACTTTTCATCTAGCTTTTATGCCTTGTGTAGAGTTGTGGAGCGGAGACGAGCAGGTTCTGACTCATTGTTGGTTTGGGCTTAGAGAGCCATGAGTTGGATGGCTGATCGGAGCGCGTTTAGTGAGCACATTGGCTTGAGGTTTGATTGCTTGGTATGGATTTGCTCTTGTAGAGTAAGTTGGCCAATGTGGCTTTTTGTGGTGAGTTGGCCCCGAGAGGGTTTGGACTCTTGTTGCTCCCTGGTTAGTAGTGGCTCTGTTTGGAGGCAAAAGTTGCCCTGTGTTAGAGCCCCTGATGGCATTGGATCTAGTTGGAGTTGTACACGCCGGTGTACTTTTGTGTAGCTCGTTCCGTGGTTTATGTTTGGAGAACCACGAAGGGTTCGTGTTGAGGAGCCAGTGCTTAGTCTTTGGGTTGTCAAGGCTTTGGTTCTTGGCAAGTGCCCCAGCTTTGGTTGTAAGGATGCCGTGCTCATTGTCGGGTTGTTGTTTAAGCAAGTTTTGCTTGTTGGTCCTTAGCCTGGTCAGAGTTTAGTTGGATCTGATCAAGAGCGGTGGTAGTAGCCGCGTAGTTTCTGATTGTTATGGTTGAGAGAGCTGTTCGGATCCTTGCCTTGGGCAGAAGGTTTTTGGAGGCTAATTGGTGCTTGGTGTTGACCAAGTTTTGGTTCTCTTGATGTTTCAAGAGCTAGCTCGGTTCGAGCCAGAGGGCGTTGCCCTGAGGATTTGTTCCTAGTCAGGTTGTTTTGGGAGTTGACCCCTCCCTCGACAGTTGAGTAAGTTCTGCTTGTTCTGGTTGGTGGTCCAATCGGTTGAGGTTTCCCCTTGGGTGTTGCTTCAAAGAGAGTTGGTTGTTGTTTTCCCTTGGGTTTGAGATAGACAGCGAGCGTGTGTGTAGTTCGCTGCCCTTCAGAGTTTGCTTGCTGAAAAATCGTTCCCGTTGAGGAGTCAGCATAGCTTCTGAGCTGTGTAGTTGATCAGAGTAGCGCAGTGGTTAGCCCAGCGAGAGGGTCCCTGCATGGTGTTGTTAGCAAGCGAAGTTGTTTGTCCCCGCAAGAGCGGTGGCCAGCCAGTTTAAGAGTTGAGTTTTGCTGGAAAGTTTTTGGTTCATTGGGGTTTGAGGAACCCCTAGTTTCTATGGTGGTTGAGTTGCACCATGCATGCCTGCCTCGAGTGTTATCTTTGGAGATAGCCTCGTTAGTCCGTATTCCTTGCGATGTTCCGAGTGTGGAGGTTCTAGTCGCAAGATGAGTTAGGCCTTGGCTAAAAGGAGGAAGTCCTTTGAGTAGCCAGTTGGACTTAAGAGTTGAGTGGTAGCTTGGAGGAGAGCTTTGCTCGCGATGAGCTTGAGTTGAGTTCTGCTGAGCAAGTCCTTCTCGGGCTTTGCTTCTTGTTGTTGTGCTTTCGCAGTTGGCATTAGCTGAGCCTCAATGGAGTGAGTTGGCACAGAGGTGCCGTGGCATTGGTTGGTTAGCCTTTGGGTTGTTCTCCTCAAGCTGTTGTGTTGCTGGTAGCCCTGTGAGGGTTTGGTCCTTGCTGCCGAGATTTCCATGAGAGGAGCGTTGGTTTTTTCCTTGCCTGGCAAAGTTCCCTTTGGCCAGTTGCTAGTAGATTTTCATGGAAAAGTTTGTGTTCGGCCGTTGAGAGGCTCCAGTTTGTTGGCTAGGCCGAGTGGAGCTTGTGCCTGGTTTTGGCCATTTAGGGTTGGCGTGAGTGAAGTTTTAGCTCGTGCAAGTGGTGTTAGCCGTCGGGTGTACAGATGGTGCCCCTTGCCTTTGGTTCGGCGATTTCTCCTTAAGACGATTGCTTAAGTGTTGTAAGCTTGTGCTCTCCGGAAAAATTTACTCGTGGATCAATCGCCAGCTTGGTGGTTCGATTGTTTTTCGTTAAGGCTTTAGGCAAGCTTTGTGGTTCACCGGTCTCTTGTGAAGCGAGAGTAGGTCGTTTGGTTTCGGAACCGAGAGGTTCAGTTGTTTGGCCAAACATGGTGTAGTGTTGAGGTTGTTTGTTACAGATTGTGGGCATTCGTAGTGCTTACGCCAAAGGCGTGGCGTTGAGTTTTGGAGCTTGTGCCCACCTGCGAAGTTTCTTGAGAGTAACACCGTAGAGAGGTGTTCCGTGTTGGATTAGTAGGGTTTTGATTGATCCCCTGGTTTGTAGGCCTTCTGAGATCCTTGAGCGGATCGGAGCAGTGGTTAGCTTTGCCCAGTCTTTGTTGAGCTAGTCTTTGGCAGAATGGTTAGCTTTGTGGCTTTGAGCCTTTGAGAACCCAAGAGGGTTTGGTTTTCGTAGAGGGCTAGTGTTGTATTAGCCGAGAAGTTCAGTTGGCTAGGAATCAGTGGAGTATTCCTAGAGCCGTTTCGTCTTAGGACTTTCGAGGACGAAAGTCTTATAAGGAGGGAGTATTGTAACGGCCCAGTTTTCTATCCCGGTTCTCGAGGAGTTTCCGGTTCAGATTCAGTGGTTCGGTTGGGCCGTTAGAGCTGTTTGGACCCTTAGGGGCATTTTGGTCTTTTTGCTCCTCAGGCGGGATTTGTGGTTTTTCGGGGCTTCGAGGCGCTCCCGCTTTGTTGAGGCTTGTTTGTTGTGGGTCATGCGAGTCCCGAGATGTTTGGGCTTTCCGTTTGGGAGTTCGGTTGTCATTTGGGTTTTGGGCAAAATGATGGTTGTTTGGGTGTTTCCTTCGGGTTCGAGCCGGGCCTTCAGTATTGGTTTGGGAGGTTGATTTCATGAGTTTTGTTGTTTGGAAAGGTTGCTTGATCGGGTCTCGAAGGAGGAAGCCGAAATGAGATTTAAGGATTTTAAGGATTTTTTGGAAAATGGATAAATTGGATTTATTTGGATAAGTTTGGATTTTAAATAAAAGAGAAAAAGAAAAGAAAAAAGGAAAAATCCATTTTTTTTCCCCATTTTCCCCTTTCTCTCTCCTCCACCCGAGCCCCCTTGGCCCTCTCCTCCTGCCCGGCGCCCGAGCGCGCCAGCCCTTCGCCCGGCCCGAGCCCCAGCGCCCCGAGCTCGCCACGCCTCGCATTGACCCAGCGCCAGCTAGCCTGTCGCGCTGCCGAGCCCAGCCACTGCTCGCCCAAGCCCGCGTCGCCAGTGCCTGCGTCGCGCCAGATCCGCCTCGCCAGTCCGAGTCACCCGGCTGTCCGTCCGTGCGCCAGTAGCTCGCTCGCCGTCCCTCGCCGCGATCTTTGTGCGGATCGAGCGCCCGAGCCCGTCGCGTTGCGTCGCCTCGCGCCGTCCCCTGTGCTTGCCGAACTCGCGCCCGCCCGCCATCCACTTTGCTTGCCGCCGCGCGCCGCGCCTCGCTTTGTCCTAGCTCGCCACAGCGCACAAGGCTGCGCCCAGCGCGCCAACCATCCTCTCGCCTGCCGACACTGCTTGTGTGTGTTGGTTTGGCCCGAGCCTTGTGGCTTCTCGGATGGTATTTCCCAGTCTTTTCTTCGTTGGGCCCCGATTTATTGGTCTTTGTTATGGATTTATTGGGTTGTTTATGTATGTGATTTGGGTGCTTTGTTTGATGTTCAGCTGTTCGGGAATCGATTAGAGGCTCGAGGATTCGCTCGTAGATTTATTATAATTATTGTTTTCTGCTTGTCCCAAGTAAGGATTTCTTACCGTGGTTGTGTGGACCTGCGATATATCTCGATATGCCTTGCTTGTTTGCTTGATTGTTATGAGCATGTTAGAGATAGAGCGAGCTGATTTGAATTCTTGCTAGCATGTTTGCCTCGATTTTACATGTTAGTGCCATGCTAGGTTTGTTCTCACAAAGATGCTTGTGATTCTGCTTAAGTTGTAGTATCATGCTAGGTAATGTGATTTATGTCACTCATTGCTTGCTAGCCAGAAATCATTGAATTTTGCTCTGACTCTTAAATAGAGTTGTAGGGTTTGTCATCATCCAGAGGCCGAGCGGACAAAACGTACTTTGTCCCTAGTAGCTCGTGTCGGGAGTAAAGTGTGCGTAACATAACGTATCTTGCTACCCCCGACCACGGCCAGTGGACTTAGCTACCCACTCCGGCCAAAGCCTAGTTTGTGCCTGCTAGAGCGGAACCCTGCCAACGGTGTAAGCCTACCTTGGCCGGTTCTTAGCTTCAGGTCGGTGGATCAGGCTACACAGGTGAGCGCCGAGGGCCTCGCGCTACTGTGATCAGTGACACCACTTCCGAGTCATAGGCATGCGTACCTGGCCCGCGTAGTTTGCCCTTAGGCCCCCGCATTTACGCCGGTTTCAGAGAGCATGCGGTGTGCGCGCACACGCGTTAGTTGCCGGTTCGGAGAGCTCCCCCGGGCTAATGTTCGTGAGTACACCATTCCTTCCAGTTTAGAGCAAGACTTCGGGTACTCTCCCGATAGTCCAGATGTATAGCGAGGGTAAGAGGCCCTTGAGGACACCCATTGGGATTGGCTTTTGTAAAGACCCGACCCAAAAAGGGGTTCTAAATGGCCTTTACCCCAATGCATGTATTGAAAATAGAAGACATTATGAAAAACACATTTCGGATTCCAAGTAAAAACAGAAAACATTCAACAACCAAAAGAAACATTTCTAAAAGCATACTCTGATCAGAGATTATTTAAAACATTAAAACATTCCACAAGTACAAATATGCTGGAATCCATAAAACGTAAGAAAGCATCCTGGGCTCATGCCGTCTACATGCATTCAGGGAAACAACAAAAGTCAAGAGTCATAATAAATAAAATGAAATAATCGAGAGATGACAAGCAGATTCCATGATCACAGCTCCTCCTTGACACATCCCGCCTCGCGCCATGGTTACCTCGAAAGATAAGTAAGGGTGAGTAACGAATTACTCAAGAAGAATCCCCAACCGGGGTACAATACGATATACATGATCATCTAGAGGATTGTATGCAAGCTATGAGTACAAACACGTAACAGAGCACATAGCTTAAGTCCACACTTGGACCTCGGATGCCATCTCGTGGTCTTAGTCCGGAAAATACCACAACACACTAAACGCACTATACGGGAACAAGTCCCGCCTCACCGCCTACTATCGATACGAAAGGTGCACTCGCTCAAGATCCCGAGGAGCTCTCGATCGGCGCTGTGAATGAGCGTAAGGATGCACCGCGTGCTTCTACAGACTATGGGGTGCCGGGTCTAGTGGCAAGCCGCCCATATCCGGATACCACGCCTAACTAAATCTCTGGATCGGTGTCACCGACATAGGGGTGTGAGACTCGGACACGTGAACTATGTCGGCTGTACCACCGCACTGAGGCTAAGGAACGGGTCATGGTAGGCTTACACCGTGAAGCCGCCTTACCTTATCGTGTGGCAATCAAGGGCTCTTGCCGAACACGCCGAGGACGTGTTTGGCTGCCGGGGACTAGGCATTGCCAAGTCATCATCCCGACCATTGGGGCATCGCTTAGACTACCACCCTCACCCAAGATTGCAGGGCCTACCGGTTGGGATAGCTAATCCCTCACGGGGTCCAAGGACGGAGAACTGTCTCAATCGTCCTTGCCATAGATGCAAGATACTTTATGCATCGGGCCCGATGATGCTATCTACCCGAATTCTAAACCTTAACAATAATAACGATTCAATCAATGCACCCAATACGTGCTCATCGATACAAAGAACCTAGCATGATACTACGAAGCAAGAATGATATCGAACATGCTAGAACAGAACAACCTAGCATGGGCTAACATGAGAAACAATACAAGAGATCATGCCATCGAGAATTGAACAGAGCACCTAGAGATAAACATGCTAGTAATCATACACAGGCATACAAAACAACAATCACAAATATACCGCAGGGTCCACACAACCCCGATAAGAAATCCTTACCTTGGTTGGAAGACTTTTACACACACAAATCCTAAGTCATGAACAATCCCGAGCTAGCGGCGGGAACCTAGCAACCAACAATAATCGGCATCTAAAATATCTAAACAACAATAGAACAACAAGCTCGGCTCGGGAACTCACGCGCGCGCGACGACACGAGCTTGGGGTCGCTGCAAGCCGGCTCGGCAAGGCAAGGCGCTGCAGCGCTGCCGCACGGCAGGGGACACGCGGCCGGGTTGCGCTACCGACACGGACGGACACGCGCTGGCCTGCTGCGCTACCTGCACGGCAGTGGGACACGCGCGCGCACGGGCGAGCGTCTGTCGACGGCGCGCGCGGCGCCGCGTCGTCTGCGGCGGCGCGGCGCGCTGGCGTCGGCGAAGGCGCACGGGCGAACGCTCGAGCGGCGCCGCGGCGCAGCAGCTCGGCAAGCGGACACGGCGAGGTGTGCGAGCGATCGGCCGACGCGCTTGCGCCGCGAGACCTCCTCGTCGGCGTCGAGCGATCGGGCGATCTTCTTTGGGGCGAACGCGCGAGCCGCCGCGGAATGTGTCCGGGCGTGCGCGCGCAGGTAGCTCGACCCGATCCGGGCGTCGCGACAGGGCTGCTCGACCGATCTGGGCGTCGCGACGGGGTTGGCTCGACCGATCTGGGCGTCACGGCGAGTGGCGAGGATGATGGCTGCTCCTCTCCGGGTGCACAACAACACACACACACACACAACCCTTTTTCTTACATTCGCCAACAAACACCCAAATGAGAAGATGAAGAAGACGAAGACTTACCCTAATGATGATGATCGAACCCAAGGAGATGCAAGGATGAAGAACTCGGCAAGGCTATGGAGATGGAGAGCTTGGGCGGCCAAGAGATGTTTTGGAGAAGGAGATGAAATAACCTATTTCTATTTCATTTAACCAAATGCACCAAAACTCCAAAAATCCAAGGTTAACTAAGATGTGATGCAGAAAGAGTAACAAGAGCTCTCAATAGCTCAACTGCCACACCACCCACCGACTTCTCGGACCACCTGGGTCGAAACCCACCAAACACACTTTAACACACAATTTTCCTTTTGCATCTCCCCATGCCCAAACACATCCACAAAGCCTCAAAACTTACATAAATCCATCCAATAATTTTAGCAACTCGAAAAAGACATAAACAGTCCTGATGGCCCGACCAAATTACTAAAATACCCTAGGGCATACACGGAAGACCGGGATGAAAACCTGGTCGTTACAATATTCCTCCTTTTTATGACTTTCGTCCTCGAAAGTCCTTAAGACTCAAACAACACAGATACTGCAATCTCATCCCGCCCTTCCGCTCACGAGCGGCCTCCTCCGAACTCGAGACTCCTTCACTAAACTTTTACCAACGGATCTCACTTCTACGCAACGCCTTCGACTCAAGACCGAAATACTCATAGGCTTCTCCTCGAAGCTCTAAACCCTCAATCACCGCAAGGGCTCAAAGTCCACAATGAGCAATGGGTCCGCACATCTTTGCCCCAACATCGATACATAAAAACACTGTGCCACAATTGTCAACAAACAAACTCAACCCTACAACAAATCAAGCAAACAACTCGAACCTTCCAGATTCCAAAACTAAACGGCCTACTCTTACTTCACAAAAGACCAACAAACCTCAAACCTTGACTACAAACCTTAACGAGATACAAACGAACCACCAATCGGCGATCGATCCAAAAAGACAAACTTCTCCAACTAGAACACGACCACAACACTTAAGCAACCATCTTAAGGAGAAAATCGCCAGCAAGGAACATCCAACATTCCTCTCAAGGAAAACTCTGGGAAGCAAGGACTAAACCATCACGCAGCCTATCTGCGACACAACACCTTGAGGAAAAAAGCTCAACAGCTTACTAACCAATGCCACGGCACCTCTGTGCCAACTCACTCAAACGCGCTCTACTAACGCCAACTGGGAACTCACAACAATTAGGAACAAAGCCCGAGAAGGGCTTGCTCAAAGAGAACTCAACCCAAACTTATAACGAGCAACGCTGCCTCCAAGCTACTACTCAACTCTTAAAATCCAACCGGCTACTCAAAGGACTTCCCTTTAAGCCTAAGCCTAACTCATCTTCCAACCAGAAGCTCCACTCCCAAAACCTCACAAGGAAAACTGATAACGACAACCTCAAAGCTTACGGATCCTGAGCCACACGAATTCGCAAGACTACCTCGCAAGCTATCACTCGAGGTCGGGCCTCCAAGGAGCAACTCAACCACCACAGAGGCTAGAGGGAAAGGAAATCTTCAATCCCCAAAGAACCAACAACTTGCCGAACAACTCAACTCTTCTCGGTGGCCCTCCGCTTATGCGAAACAAACAACTCTTGCTTGCTAACAACACAAAGCGAGGACCCTCTCATTGGTGACCATTGCGCTACTCGATCGACTACACAACTCAGAGCTAAGTCGACTCACGCCAAACGGAAACGACCTCCCAAAGAAGCAAACTCCGGAAGGGCGTGAACTCCACACACGCTCGCCGACTTGCTCAAACCCAAGGCAACAAGAACCAACTCTCTTGGAAGCAACACCCAAGAGAAAACTCAACCAATCGGACCACCAAACCAAAACAAACAAAGCACTTGCTCAATCTGCGAGGAGGGGGGTCAACTCCCAAAACTTCATGACTAGGAACAAGACCTTAGGGCAACGCCCTCGGCTAGAACCGAACTAGCTCTCGTAACAACAAACGAACCAAATCTTGGCCAAACACTCACAAGAGGCCGAACAACCTTTATGCACCTCTAGAACACCATCCAAGAATCCGCTTAATCGGACAAACGACTACTTCCAAGCAAACCAACAAACTTTTCCTTCAAGCTAGCGCTTCCACCATTAACTCCAAGACCAAGGGAGTAACGACAACTCCCGAAGGAAACGGCTCTTACAAGCAGACAACCAACGGACAGAGAACTCCACATACGCTCACTGTCTTGCTCCACCAGAGCAACAACATCTAATCTCACGAGGCGCAACAAGGGTCCATTTCAGACTGAACCTCCAAATGCCAAACGGGGCAACTCAACATCCTGGAAACAGGAAAAACAACCAACATGGTACAAACCACTCGCCCCCCACGAGCAAAACTAAACTCTAGCAACTTCAATCCACACTTGGTCAACACCAAGCATCAACTTGCCACCACACCGAAACCACTCCGGACTTTACTCCAAATAAACACTAGCTTGCTAGTCTACCAAGACTACTAGCAACTCCACCGAGGCTACAAACTACACGCCTCCAAATTTAGCCAACTGGAACTCACTAGCTGGGCTGACCGAGCTCGGAGAGGCTCTCCACAACCTAGGGCTCTTCGACAACCCTCGACACACACTGCCGCCTAACGGTCTAACAACCAACTACAATTTCCAAAGATCCCAACCATGTGCTGGCCAACTCCAACTCCTTGGGAACCTAGAGGACCCGAACGCTACTGAGACGCGTCATCCTCCTACTCAAAGCATCGGCCACAACATAACTTCTACCCAAGGAAGGATCCGAACAACTCTCTTAGCCATGCCGATCGAAACCACGCGGCTTAGCTACCACCGCTCTTGTTCAGTTTCCAACCGAACTCCAACCAACGATCAACAAGAAGATCCGCCAACCAAGCTTAGGCCCAACTTAACAAATCTTGCCTAAGCAACAACTTAATACCACGAGCACTGTATCCTTACAACCTCAACTAAAGCCTTACAACATCCACCGAGCCCAACTTCTCCGAACCGAGCACCGCTTCTCCAATGCAATCCCTACATGGTTCTCGGAACTCTCGCCACCGGAACGAACTACACGAACACACTTGTGTGCACAACTCTCAACCTTCCTTCAGAGATCCAAGACTAACAGGTGCTTTCCAAAAGGCAACACTAACTTCTGGCAGAGATACAATCAACCAAAGGAACACCAAAAGTTCCATCTCCACACGATACTCGAAGCAGTGGCAACCTTGCTCTGCTAAAACATAACGATGCCAAACCGAACTTACTTTATACCAAGACTCTACCAAGTGCGCCTACACATAAGGCGTCCTACTCAGCTCATAGGCATCCAACTCATCTCACGGGCATCCAACTCATGGTTCCCCTGCTGGACCGAACTCGCATCTACAATGCTCACTCAACTCAAGTTTAGGCACCCGGGTAGTGGACCGCACTACCAACCACAAAGATCTCTTGGCCTTAGCACTAGCGTGAGACTCACACGCACTAACACTTACCAGCCGCCAACCTGCTGACTTACTCGACCTCCAGAAACACTGGGAAGAGGCTCCGGCTCCTCTCGAGCATCCTTTCGCTTGTAGTCCATTGACTACCACTGAACTAGCCCTCTGGCACGACCTAAACGGTTGCAACTGCCATAAACAGATCCAAGGCTAAAGGAGTACGTTTGAACTCGAACGGCATAGAACCATCTGCTATGCCCAAGCCAAACTCAAGCTGAACTGCACTTAGTGCCAAAGTGGCACACCAACCAATGCACCTCAAGTGCTATTACTACCAAATCCACATCCGAGGAAGCGGGTCATTTAAACAACAACAGGCTCGCAAGGGGGCAAAGATGACCCTTCATCCGCCTCAAGCCACTAACACGGCAACTTGCCAAACAATCGGGCGATCGTGGAGACTCGCTAGACCACCTCTCACAAGGGATTTCCACCACCATCCGATGAACCAAATGCGGACAGAACGGCACACCTCGGCCTTTGAGCAATGGGGCATCCCACACACGGATGCTAAACTCAAACTGGCCAACTACTTTACTACTAGCGAGGGACTTACTAAAACATCGAGCTCTCTGAGCATCCATTTGCCAACACGGGCGTCTCCATCAACGCCAACAAACTCATCTGAATAAACTCTGCGATCATGCCCTCCCGGAACCTCCGGGACTACAAGAGCTACTGGGGAAAAATGCTGAAACAAACTCACACCGGGGGCTATCGCTGCCGGACTCCTCACTACGCGCTACAAATCGCGCTGGTCTCCGCTCTCCGATAGCTAAAGACCGCCATCAAATCTCTCATGGCTGGAGCACACTCTGCTCAAGGAGTCTCACTGAGGCGCCGCTAGCCTCTACCCCCTCCTCTAGGCAACTCAATCGCCGGGGGCCAAATGCGGCATGCGGGCTAACAACAACCTGACGCGGCCTCAACATCAACACGATCGGTCCAACTCCTCGGTCGGACATGCCAAGCGTCCCCGCTTCTGCAGGTGCGATCAACATACTAGCGATCGCGCACAAAGCACCTCCACCCTCTCACTAGGGAAAAGCGACAATTGGGCCACAAATGGCCAATGGGAGACTAAGCTCGCCTCCCTGGGGGCGATGTCCCGGGGCATCCGAATCTATCGGATACCTCAACAAGCCGCTAAACAAATCGCTGCTGCCGCATGGAAAGTTGGCATGATGACTCACTAAGCCCAAACCAACAACGAGTCGAACTCGCTGCTCGTCTCGCTCCACAACACTACACAAGGCATACACAAGATGACAGTATTGTAAATTCTTAACCCTTTTTCAACAACAAATAGTAAACCTAGGCGCACTGATGATCGTCCGAGTCTTGATGATCATGGAAAAACGACCTACAACAAAAGGTCGAGTCTACGTAATCTATGACTCGAGCTCGATACCAATCAGTAAAGACCCGACCCAAAAGGGGTTCTAAATGGCCTTTACCCCAATGCATGTATTGAAAATAGAAGACATTATGAAAAACACATTTCTGATTCCAAGTAAAAACAGAAAAACATTCAACAACCAAAAGAAACATTTCTAAAAGCATACTGATCGTAGATTATTTAAAACATTAAAACATTCCACAAGTACAAATATGCTGGAATCCATAAAACGTAAGAAAGCATCCTGGGGCTCAGTGCCGTCTACATGCATTCGGGGAAACAACAAAAGTCAAGAGTCATAATAAATAAAATGAAATAATCGAGAGATGACAAGCAGATTCCATGATCACAGCTCCTCCTTCATCATCACGCCTCGCGCCATGGTTACCCGAAGATAAGTAAGGGTGAGTAACGAATTACTCAAGAAGAATCCCCAACCGGGTACAATACGATATACATGATCATCTAGAGGATTGTATGCAAGCTATGAGTACAAACACGAGCAGAGCAGCACATAGCTTAAGTCCACACTTGGACCTCGGATGCCATCTCGTGGTCTTAGTCCGGAAAATACCACAACACACTAAACGCACTATACGGGAACAAGTCCCGCCTCACCTGCCTACTATCGATCACGAAAGGTGCACTCGGCTCAAGATCCCGAGGAGCTCTCCAATCGGCGCTTGTAATGAGCGTAAGGATGCACCGCGTGCTTCTACAGGACTATGGGGTGCCGGGTCAGTGGCAAGTCGCCATATCCGGATACCACGCCTAACTAAATCTCCGGATCGGTGTCACCGACATAGGGGTGTGAGACTGGACACGTGAACTATGTCGGCTGTACCACCGCACTGAGGCTAAGGAACGGGTCATGGTAGGCTTACACCGTGAAGCCGCCCTTACCTTATCGTGTGGCAATCAGGGCTACACCGAACACGCCGAGGACGTGCCGCCGCCGCCGGGGACTAGGCATTGCCAAGTCATCATCCCGACCATTGGGGCATCGCTTAGACTACCACCCTCACCCAAGATTGCGGGGCCTACCGGTTGGGATAGCTAATCCCTCACGGGGTCCAAGGACGGAGAATCGTCTCAATCGTCCTTGCCATAGATGCAAGATACTTTATGCATCGGGCCCGGATGATGCTATCTACCCGAATTCTAAACCTTAACAATAATAACGATTCAATCAATGCACCCAATACGTGCTCATCGATACAAAGAACCTAGCATGATACTACGAAGCAAGAACAGATATCGAACATGCTAGAATGAGAACAACCTAGCATGGGCTAACATGAGAAACAATACAAGAGATCATGCCATCGAGAATTGAATGCGAGCACCTAGAGATAAACATGCTAGTAATCATACATGGGCATACAAAACAACAATCACAAATATACCATGGGTCCACACAACCCCGATAAGAAATCCTTACCTTGGTTGGAAGACTTTTACACACAAATCCTAAGTCGCGGAACAATCCCGAGCTAGCGGCGGGAACCTAGCAACCAACAATAATCAGCATCTAAAATATCTAAACAACAATAGAACAGCAAGCTCGGCTCGGGGAACTCACGCGCGCGACGACACGAGCTTGGGGTCACTGCAAGCCGCTCTCGGCAAGGTCGGGCGCTGCCGCGCTACCGCACGGCAGGACACGCGCCGTTGCGCTGCCGACACGGACGACGACACGCTGCTGGCCGCGCTACAGCACGGCAGTGTGGACACACGCGCGCACGGGCGAGCGCTCGACGGCGCGCGCGCGCGCCGCGCGTCAGCGCGCGGCGCGCGGCGCCGGCGTCGGGCGAAGCGCGCACGGCGAACGCTCGAGCGGCGCGCGGCGCGAGCAGCTTCGCAAGCGGACACGGCGAGGTGTGCGAGCGATCGGCCGGACGTCTTTGGCGCTGGCGAGGACCTCTGGCGTCGCGCGATCGGGCGATCTGCGCTTTGGCGAACGGCGAGGGCTGCGCGAACAGTCCGGGCGTCGCGGCGGGCTGGCTCTCGACCGATCTGGGCGTCGCGGCGGTGGCGGCTCGACCGATCTGGGCGTCGCGGCGGGGCTGGCTCGACCGATCTGGGCGTCTGGCAGTGAGAGGATGATGGTCGCCTCCTCTCGGTGCGCACACAACACACACACACACACAACCCCTTTTTTCTTACATTCGGCCAACAAACACCCAAATGAGAAGATGAAGAAGACGAAGACTTACCCTAATGATGATGATCGAACCCAAGGAGATGCAAGGATGAAGAACTCGGCAAGGCTATGGAGATGGAGAGCTTGGGCGGCCAAGAGATGTTTTGGAGAAGGAGATGAAATAACCTATTTCTATTTCATTTAACCAAATGCACCAAAACTCCAAAAATCCAAGGTTAACTAAGATGTGATGCAGAAAGAGTAACAAGAGCTCTCTATAGCTCAACTGGCCACACCACCCACCTGACTTCTCAGACCACCTGGGTTCGAAACCCACCAAACACACTTTAACACACAATTTTCCTTTTGCATCTCCCCATGCCCAAACACATCCACAAAGCCTCAAAAACTTACATAAATCCATCCAATAATTTTAGCAACTGGAAAAAGACATAAACGGTCCTGATGGCCCGACCAAATTACTAAAATACCCCTAGGGCATACCTGGAAGACCGGGATGAAAACCTGGGTCGTTACACTTTTGAGCTAATCAATTGGTCGAGGGAGAAAGACCCTCGAGGGTGTCGGACATCTTGGGATCGGTTTTTGAGCTGATTAATTGGCCGAGGGAGAAAGACCCACGGAGATGTCCCGAGATTGGTTATGAGAACCAATCATTAGGCCGGAAGTAGGAGACTTCCGATGATTCTGGAAGTAGGAGACTTCCGATGATTCCGGAAGTAGGAGACTTCCGATGGTTCCAGATCTTTTCTTATGAGCTCGTTGAGCTATAATCTGTGTTGATGGCTATTTGCTTGCATGTTGAGGTGCTAGATGACGGATGTATCGTATTGTACCCCGGTTGGGGATTCTTACTGAGTATCTTTATACTCACCCTTATTTATCTTTCAGGTAGCTTGGGACAACACCAGGATGGCTAGCGGAGGGAGCTGATTAATCATGGGGAGCCGCCGGCACTCTGTCTTTTATTGTTGCATTATTTATTCAGCATGTAGATGGACAGGAGTCCTAGGGGAACATTGTTTAAAAAGTTGTTTAAATTGTATTGTATGAATTTATAAATCTGCTGTGTGGTTTTACTTCGTTGGATGGTTTAAATGAAAATCGTGGTTTATGTTTTAAGGGTTCCCCTTCTCATATGTTTTGAATGGTTTTTAAATATGAGCACTACACCGCTTGTTATCATATTTAACTTGCATCTTGAGTGAGAACCCGGTTTAGGACCATGTTTTGGGTCGGGTTAAATCACACAGTGGTGTGGCTGGATTCAACGGAGGAGGATCTTGTTGCTCTTTCTGTAGTATATCTTGGTTAGCCTTGAGTTTTTGGGATTTTGGTGCATTTGATTAAATGAAAAGAAATTAGGTTTTTTTGGGTTTCTTTTCCAAAGAGCACCTTGGCCGCCCAAGCTCTCCCTCCCAGGTGCCTTGCCGAGTTCTTCCTTCCCTTGCAGCCCCGAGCACACGGTCCGCCACCGAGCAAGCGGCCAAATGGATTTCCAGCAAAGATCCCGTCGCACGCACCAGCAGGCACCAGGCCGCCCAGCACGCCCAGACAGCCCCTGTCTGTAAAGACCCGACCCAAAAGGGGTTCTAAATGGCCTTTACCCCAATGCATGTATTGAAAATAGAAGACATTATGAAAAACACATTTCGGATTCCAAGTAAAAACAGAAACATTCAACAACCAAAACATACATTTCTAAAAGCATACTCTGATCAGAGATTATTTAAACCATTAAAACATTCCACAAGTACAAATATGCTGGAATCCATAAAACGTAAGAAAACATCCTGGGGCTCTGTGCCCGTCTACATGCATTCAGGGGAAATAACAAAAGTCAAGAGTCATGATAAAATAAAATAGTCAGAGATGACAAAGCAGATTCCATGATCACGGCTCCTCCTTCACCATCCTGTCTCCCGCTTGATTACCCGTGGAAAACCACGAGAATAAGGGTGAGTAACGAATTACCCAAAGAAGAATTCCCAACCGGGGTACAATACGATATACATGATCATCTAGAAGAATGTATGCAAGCTATGAGTACAAACATAGAGCGGAGCACATAGCTTAAGTCCACACTTGGACCTCGGATGCCAACTCAGGGTCTTAGTCCGGAAAATACCACAACACACTAAACGCGCTATACGGGAACAAGTCCCGCCTCGGCCGACTCATCGCGATACGAAAGGTGCACTAGCTCAAGATCCCGAGGAGCTCTCTCCGGTCGGCGCCAGTAATGAGCGTAAGGATGCACCGCGCGTGCTTCTACTGCACTATGGGGGTGCCGGGTCTAGTGGCAAGTCGCCCATATCCGGATACCACGCCTAACTAAATCTCTCGGATCGGTGTCACCGACATAGGGTGTGAGACACGGACACGTGAACTATGTCACCAGTACCACCGCACTGAGGCTAAGGAACGGGTCATGGTAGGCTTACACCGTGAAGCCGTCCTTACCTTAACAGTGGCAATCAAGGGCTCTTGCCGAACACGCCGAGGACGTGCGGGCCGCCGGGACTAGGCATTGCCAAGTCATCATCCCGACCGTTGGGGCATCGCTTAGACTACCACCCTCACCCAAGATTGCGGGGCCTACCGGTTGGGATAGCTAATCCCTCACGGGGTCCAAGGACGGAGAATCGTCTCGAACGCCCTTGCCATAGATGCAAGATACTTTATGCATCGGGCCCGGATGATGCTATCTACCCGAATTCTAAACCTTAACAATAATAATAATTCAATCAATGCACCCAATACGTGCTCAATGGATACAAGGAACCTAGCATGATACTACGAAGCAAGAATGAGATATCGAACATGCTAGAATAGAACAACCTAGCATGGGCTAACATGAGAAACAATACAAGAGTTCATGCCATCAGAATTGAATGCAGAGCACCTAGGGCTAAACATGCTAGTAATTATACACGTGCATACAAAACAACAATCACAAATATACCATGAGGTCCACACAACCCCTGTAAGAAATCCTTACCTTGGTCGGAAGACTTCTACACACAAATCCTAAGTCTGCGGAACAATCCCGAGCTAGCGAAGCGGAACCTAGCAAACCAACAATAATCGGCATCTAAAATGTCTAAACAACAATAGAACGACAAGCTCGGCTCGGGGGAACTCACGCGGCGACGACGACACGAGCTTGGAGGCTGCTGGCGCAACCGCACGCAGCACAGCAGGCTTGGCGCTGGCCGGGCGCCGGCACGCACGCAGCAGGACGCGCGCGCGGGGGGGCCGCGCCCGCCGCCGCTACCGCACGGAACGGAGCAGCGACGCGCCGCGCGCGCTGCGCACGACGACGCACGACTGCACGGCGGATGCGGCGAGGCGCGCGGCGAGCATCTGCGCGGCGCGGCGGCGCGCGGCGCGGCGTGGCGATCGCGCGGACACGGCGAGCTTTCGGCGAGGACGCGCGCGCGGTGAACGTCTTGGCGTGCGGGCGAAGCGGACGCGCCCGACGCACGGCGCCGGGCGAGGGCCTCTCGGCGTCGCGAGCGACGGGGCGAGGACGAAACGACGATCTGGCTGCTTCTTGCGCGATCGGGCGTCGCGGCGATCGGGCGAGGACGAACGACGATCTGGCTGCTTCTTTGGCGCGCGATCGGCGTCGCGAAGCGATCGGGCGAGAGACGAACGGCAAAGGCTGCTAGGCGGATCTCGTGTCTGGCGAGGCTGCTTCGAGCAGATCTGGGCGAGCTGGACGGCGATGATGGTCGCTCTCTCTCGTCGTTGCCGCAACCAACACAAACACACACACACCCTACATCTTACCTTCGGCCAAAGATCAAAACCAAATGAGGAGATGAAGAGGATGAAGACTTACCCGGAATGATGATGATCGAACCCAAGGAGATGCAAGGGAAGAAAAATCGGCAAGGGCTATGGAGAGGAGAGCTTGCGGCCCAAGAGGAGTTTTGGAGAAGAAGATGGAATAAACCTAATTCTATTTCATTTAACCAAATGCACCAAAACTCCAAAATCCAAGGTTAACTAAGATGTGATGCGAGAAAGAACAACAAGAGCACCTAATGGCTCAATTGGCACACATCTCTACAAGCTTCCCAGAGACCCGGGTTCAAACCCAGCTGCAAAGACAAATCCCTTTATTTTTACTTTTGCAACAAACCTTGCTCAAACCAAACCACAAACCCCTCCAAAAACCTACATAAAACCAACCAATAATTTTAGTAATCGAAAAAGGCACAAACGACTCACGACGGCCCGACCAAATTACCAAATTACCCCTAGGGCATACACGGAAGACCGGGAAGAAAAACACAGGTCGTTACAATCGCCGCACGCCCGTGCATCCTCGCTTGCCCGGGCGCCTGTGCACCGAAAGCAAGACATCGCATCGCCCGCCCCCGTCCCAGCGCTCCAATCGCCATCCCAGCGGGTCAACGCGCAACCAGCACCAGCGCGCCCATCGTCGTCCCAGCGCGTCTGCGTTGCCAGCGCTCGTGCCCCTGTCGCCGTCCCAGCGCGTCCGTGTCCAGCTCGTCCGGGCCGTGCGCCTGCGCCTGCCAACCCGTCAACGAGCGCGCACGCAGCCCTTCAACGCCCGTCAGCGTCGTGCTAGCGCCCAGCACGTCCAGCGTGCACCCCTGCCGCCCAGCAGCAGCCTCGCCGTGCTGCTTGCCCGTCCGCGTGTCAGCCGCGCCGCGTGAGTTACTCTCGAGCCGAGCCTTGTTTATTTTACTATATTTAGGCCTATGGATTGTGATTATTATTGTGTTTGTTAGGTTCTCGTTAGCTAGCTCGGGATCGATCGCAGCTTAGGATTTTGTGTGTAGTTGCCTCTCGGCTAGGTAAGGATTTCATACCGGAGTTGTGTGGGCCCTGCGATATATTATGTTATGCTGTTTGTATGCTTGTTTGTGTTTATCAGCATGTTTAGTGATAGGTGCTCTGTTCTGAATTCTCGACTGGCATGAATTCTTATGTTGTTCTTCATGTTAGTCCATGCTAGGCTGTTCTGTTCTGGCATGCTCGTTATCTGTTCTTGCTTCGTAGTATCATGCTAGGTTCGTTGTATCTGTTGAGCACGTATGGGATTGTATTGGATTGTTTGTTGTTGATGTATAGCTTAGAGTCCAGATAGGTAACATCATCCGGGCCAAAATGCATAAAGTATCTTGCATCCATGGTAGGGACGTACGAGGTAGTACTCCGTCCCTAGATCCCGTTAGGGTTTAGCTAACCCTACCGGTAAGCCCTGCAATCTTGGGTGAGGGTGGTAGACTGTTAAATGCCCCAACGGTCGGGATGATGACTTGGCATTGCCTTATCCCCGGCAGCCGCACGCCTCGCGGCGTGTTCGGCAAGAGCCCTGATTGCCACCGATAGGGCAAGGACGGCTTCCTGTGTAAGCCTACCACGACCGGTTCCTTAGCCTCAAAAAGCGGTGGTTCAGCCGACATAGTTCACATGTCCGTCTCTCACACCCCTATGTCGGTGACACCAATCCGTAGATTTAGTTAGGCATGGTGATCGGACTCGGGCGACTTGCCACTAGACCCGGCACCTCCTAGAGTTTGCAGTAGCATGCGGTGCGCGCATATGCTCATTATAACGCCGACTGGAGAGCTCCTCGGGATTGTGAGCCAGTGCACCTTTCGTATCGACAGTAGACAGGCTGAGGCCGGGACTTGTTTCTTCTATAGGGCGTATTGTGTGGTGGATTTTCCGGACTAAGACCCTGAGTTGGCATCCGAGGTTTATATGTGAATTTAACCTATGTGCTCTATTCTGTGTTTATATTCATAGCTTGCATACATTCATCTAGATGACCATGTATATCGTATTGTACCCCGGTTGGGGATTCTTACTGAGTAATTCGTTACTCACCCTTATTTTTGTGGTTTTCCACAGGTAACCAAGGTGCAAGACAGGATGGCTGAAGGAGGAGCTGTGATCATGGGAACCTGCTGTTGTCTCTGATTTTTATATTATGACTCTTTGCCTTTTTATTTCCTCTGAACGCATGTAGCTGGGCACGGAGCCCTATGATGTTTTCTAAAATGTTTTTGTGGATTCCAGCATTGTTGTAACTGAGAAGGTTTGAATGTTTTTAATAAATCTCTGATTAGAGTAAACTTTTGGAAACGTATTTGTCTTGAAACAGGTGCTTGGAGACAGGGACAGGTTTCAGTAAACTGTATTGATTTCTGGATTGAATGTTGAATGTTTTAGTTTTAATTGGAATCTGAAAACATACCTGCATATTGTCCTTTACTTCGAATGCATGCATTGAGGTAAAGGCCCATTTATAGCCCCTTTTGGGTCGGGTCTTTCGGGTCTTTACAGGAATCCTGAAAATCCACAAACCCTGACCGGGGAGCAAAAGACCAAAATACCCCTAAGGGTTAAAAAGCCCAAACGGCCCAACCGAACAACCGAATATTGAACCGGAAACACCTGGGAAACTGGAATAGAAAACTGGGCCGTTACAATACTCCCTCCTTTTAAGACTTTTGTCCCCGAAAGTCCTACGACGAAAACAACTCTAGGAAATCTTCACTGATCCTTAACCAACCGAACTCCCGGTTAAGACAACACTAGTGCTTCTTTGAAATCCAAACCCTCTTGGGTTCCCAAAGGCTCAAAGTCATGATGACATCGATTCCGCCACAAACTATCTCACCCAAGACTGGACATACACCGAACTCCGAGGAAAGAGATGCGATAGTGTTAGTCGGTAAGCCACATCCTCAAACTCGCACCAACTCTCAAACGGTCTTACGACCCTAGAGCTCACTTATCCCTACTGTCCCAACTCAGAACGCCTCTCTATGGCGTTACTCTCAGCAAACTTGTGGATTGGTCGCAAGCTCTGAAACTCTACGCCACGCACCGGCGTAACTTATCTTAATGCTCACAGCTGTTAACGAACAACCTCAACCCTACACCATGCTGGCCAAACAACTTAACCTCTCGGGTTCCAGAAACCAGTCAGCCTCCTCTCTCTTCACAGGAGACCAACGCAATCCAATGTTTGCCTACAAGCCTTAACGAAATCCAATCGAACCACCAACTGGCGACTGATCCCAAAGGCAAACTTCTCCAACTAGCACGCGCTCACAACACTTAAGCAACAATCTTAAAGAGAAATCGGCGTACTAAGGCCAAGGCACAAACTCCACTCGGCCAAACCAACAAACTGGGCCCCGGCCGACCGCAAACATTCCAACGCAATCCTACCATGGCAATCTCGATAAGTAAGAAAGAAAACAACAAGGGGCTACCTGCAACTCAACAGCTTGAGGATAACAACTCAATGGTCTAACCATCCAATGCCACGGCACCACTATGCCAACCCACTCAACTTCGGCTCAATTAAATGCCAACTACGAACGCACAACAACTAGGAGCAAAGCCTGAGAAAGGCTTGCTCTGTAGAACTCAACTCAAGCTTACAACGGGCGAAACTCGCCTTCAAGGACATGCCACTCTCAAGTCCAACTGGCTAATCAAAAGACTTCCTCCTTTTAGCTTAGGCCTAACTCATCTTCCAACCAGAGACTCCACACCAGGAACATCTCAAGGAATACGAATAACGACAACCACGATGTTGGCGATTCGCAAGTAACATGAACCGACAAGTCTACCTCAAAAGTTAAGGCTCGAGGCTGGCACCCACGGTGCAACTCAACCACAATAGAAACTAGGGGTTCCTCAAACTCCAATGATCCAACAACTTCTAACAGCAACTCAACCACTTAAACTGGCTGACCTCCGTCCTCACGGGGACGATTTTCTAGCAAGCAGACTTCCGAAGGACAACAAACTTCACACACGCTCGCTGTCTTGCTCAAACCCAAGGGCAACAACAACCAACTCTCTCAGAAGCAACACTAGAGGGATTCCACAATCGATTAAACCACCAACTTAGAACTAGTAGTACTTTCCCAAACACCGAAGGAGGTGCCAACTCCCGAAACTTTCCAAACAAGAACAAGTCCTCAAGGCCACGCCCGCTTGCTCCAACTAAGCTATCTCTTAAAACAACATGGGAACCAAACCTTGGTCAACGCCAAACACCAACTTGATAACAGTTTCGAAACCAACGCGGAGGAACTAAAAACAACACTAGCTTGTCAACCGACTACTGGCTTCCAGCAACTCGACCGAGGAACACTGCTTGGGTCTGACTGAGCTCTGGTGAGGCTTTCCACAACTTAGGGTTCCTCCGATCACCTCCCGACACACACTGTCGTCAAACGGTCTAACAGACAACTGGCTACACGGGCACAACTCTCTCCAGCATCTCAACTATGCTGGCCCGCTCCATCTCTACAAAAAAACAAGAAGACCAGAAATACTACAGAATGTGTCAACCTCCATTCAAGCATCGACCACATCGTAGCTTCTACCCAGGGTAGGGATCCAAACAACACTCTTAGCAATGACGGTCAGAAACTACGCGGCTTTGCTACCACCGCCCTTGTTTAGTTCCAACTGAACTCCAATCATCGGTCAACAAGAAATTCCTCTACCCAGGTCAAGGCCCAACCAGCATAACTTGCCTAAGCAACAACCCGGCTACAAGCACGGTATCCTTACAACCAAAGTTAGGGCACTTGACAAGAACTAAAGCCCTAACACCTCAACGGCTGAGCACTGGTTTCTCAACACGAACCTTTCGTGGTTCCCAAAACATACACCACGGAACGAGCTACACAAAAGTACCCTAGCATGTACAGCTCCAACTTGATTCCTTAAGATCCAACAAGAACTCTCACACAAGGCAACTTTTGCTTCCAAATAGAGCCACAACTAGCAAGGGAGAAACAAGGGTTCAAACCCACTCGGAGTCAACTCACCACGAAACGCCACATTGGCCCACTCACTCTGCATAACCACACCAAGCTAACATACCCCATATCATTGTGTCCACCAAATGTGCTCCGCACAATCCATCCAACTCATGGCTCCAACGCTAGACCAACCACGCATCATCGATGCCAACTCGACTCATACTAAGGAAACTCAAGGGTAGTCGAATCACTCTACCAACAAACTGGCTCACAAGGCCACAACACAAGTGCGAGAACTCGAACGCGCTAGCCCTTAACAACCTACAGCATCCTTTGTACCCAACTCTTGGTGACCTTGAAAGCTCTTGCTTTCCCTCGAACAACCTCACACTTTTAGTCATTCGACTACCACCGAGCTAGATCTCTTATGCAACCCAAACAGGTACAACCTCAGGAAATGGGTACAAGGCTAGTGGGGATGCTAAACTCCGTGTGCGCCATAGAACTACCTGCACATCTGGTGCGAACTGGCCTGAATCTAGGCCTCCTTGCCAAGCTTGGTGCCAACAAGCACTACATCCTTTACTACACAGGACAACTATTTACGAGCTCTACATCCCGCTAAGGGTAGGGAAGGTCACACTCCAGGTGACGGGGACCAAGGCACTCAAAAAAAGAGGCCCAACACTCGAGCAGTCCAATCTCTGGCATTTCGTCTAGCAGGCATGCCACATCCTACTCTTGCATCCCACTCGATGCTCAACAAATACTCAGGCCAGCCCTCGGGTGGCAACAACTAGTTCCACATTTGGAACATGCCAACAAAAAGAGTGCTCCACTCTACCAGCCCACTGAAACCACGGACGGATTAAGTCCTGTGTAAAGACCCGGCCCAAAAGATGATCTAAATGGGACTTTACCTCAATGCATGCATTCAAAAGTTAAAGACAATATGCAGGAATGGTTTCGGATTCTAAGTAAAAACTAAAAACATAAAACATCCATTTAAAAGTCAACATAAGTTCTTGAAACCTGTCCCTGTTTCCAAGCACCTGTTCCAAGGCAAATACATTTCCAAAACCTACTCTGATCAGAGATTTATTTAAAACATTTAAAACATCCAACAATTACAGTAGTGCAAGAATCCGGGAAAACATTCAGAAAATAACCTAGGGCTCCGTGCCCAACTACATGCATTCAGAGGAAAAATAAGACATAGAGAATCATAGATAAAATTCAGAGTCCAACAACGGATTTCCATGATCACAGCTCCTCCTCCAACCATCCTGTCTCGCACCAAGGTTACCTGTTGAAAACCACAAAATAAGGGTGAGTAATGAATTACTCAGTAAGAATCCCCAACCGGGGTACAATACGATATACATGGTCATCTAGCAGAAAGGTATGCAAGCTATGAATATAAACACAGAATAGAGAACATAGCTTAAATCCACTTATAAACCTCGGATGCCAACTCAGGGTCTTACTCCGGAAAATTTACCACACAATACGCCCTATACGAGAAACAAGTCCCGGCCTCAGCCTGTCTAACTGTCGATACGAAAGGTGCACTGGCTCACAATCCCGAGGAGCTCTCCAGTCGGCGCTGTAATGAGCGTAAGCGCGCACCGCATGCTCATCAGAGACTCGGGGTGCCGGTCTAGTGGCAAGTCGCCCAGTCCATCCACCGTGCCTAACTAAATCTTTGGATCGGTGTCACCGACATAGGGGTGTGAGACCTAGACACGTGAACTATGTCAGCCTGAACCACCGCACCTGAGGCTAAGGAACCGGTCGTGGTAGGCTTACACCAGGAAGCCGTCCTTGCCCTATCAGATGGCAATCAAGGGCTACTGCCGAACACGCTGAGGACGTGCCAGCTGCCGGGGACAAGGCAATGCCAAGTCATCATCCCAACCGTTGTGGCATTTAACAGTCTGCCACCCTCACCCAAGATTGCAGGGCCTACCGGTAGGGTTAGCTAAACCCTAACAGGGTCTAGGGACGGCATCGCCTCAGACGCCCCGTCACTGCGTGAATGCAAGATACTTTATGCATTCTGCGCCCTGGATGATGCTACCTATCATATCTCAACCTATAAACAGAATCTGACAAAAACAATCCAATACGTGCTCAACAGATACAACGAACCTAGCATGATACTACGAAGCAAGAACAGATAACGAGCATGCCAGAACGAAACAACCTAGCATGGACTAACATGAGAAACAACATAAGAAATCATGCTAGTCGGGAATTCAGAACAGAGCACCTATCACTAAACATGTTGATAATCACAAACAAGCATACAAACAACTATCACATATAATATCGCAGGGCCCACACAACTTCGGTAAGAAATCCTTACCTGGCCTAGAGGAAACTACACATAAAATCCTAAGCTGCGATCGAACCCGAGCTAGCTACCGAGAACGCGCGCGGGCCGACACGCGACGGGCAGACAAAGACGGCGAGGCTCTTTCTTTGGCGCTGGCGGGCGATAGGGGCGCGTGTTGCTGGCGATCTCGGGCGCAATGGCTTTGGACAATCTGGCTCACCGCTAGGCGATCTGGGCGTCTTGGGCGATCGGCTCGGCTATTGGGCGCGATCTGGGCGATCGCTCTCATTCTCAAGGCGATTCCTGGGCGTCTTGCAACAAAACACACACACACACCACCTCCTCATTTACACTCGGCCAGCAAGGACACCAAATGGAGAAGATGAAGAGGATGAAGACTTACCCGGAATGACGATCGAATCTCGGGGCTGCTAAGGAGAATAAATTCGGCTTGGGGAGCTAGGGAGACAAGCTTGGGCGGCCACAATGCTTTTGGAGAAGAAGACAAAACAAAACCTAATTTCCTTTCATTTAACCAAATGCACCAAAACTCCAAAGATCCAAGGCTAGCCAAGATATGTCGCAGAAAGAGTAACAAGAGCTCTCCATAGCTCATCTGGCACGCATTCCCATAGGCTTTCCCGGAGACCCGGGTTCGAATCCCAGCTGCAACACAAGTTTCCTTTATTTTTACTTATGTATCTATCCTTGCTCAAACCCATCCACAAAGCCTAAAAAACCTACATAAACCCATCCAATAATTTTAGCAACTGGAAAAAGACATAGACGGCCCGACCAAATTACCAAAATACCCCTAGGGCATACCTGGAAGACCTGGATGAAAACCTGGGCCGTTACATCCTGACAAGCAAGCTCCACACTACACCCGGCCACGGATACTAACCGGACAGGCTGCAAAACAACGACAGGCTTGCAAGGGGTCAAAGATGTCTCTACATCTTCCTCAAAAGCTACTAACTTGACAACTTGCCAATCGACCGGGTGACTGGTGGAGACTCTACTAGTCCACCTCTCTCAAAGGACTTCCACCACCAAACTGCTGTACCAACAGCACAAGAACGGCACGCCTCGGCCTCTGAACATCAGGTCATCCCAACACTCGGATGATAAACTCGATCCTGGCCAACCACCTCGCTTCTTCTTGCCAAACTCGGCGGCTCCATCAACGCCAACTAACTCGTCAGCATAAACCTGCAGACCATCCCCTCCCGAGAACCTCTAGGGCTATTGCAGCTACTGGGGGGTGTCTCCTAATAAACTTTGCTGTTGGGCTATCTGTGCCTGGGACTCCTCACTGCGCTACAAATTGCGCCTGGGTCTCCGCTCTCTGTTAGCTAAAAAGACCTACCATCGAATCTCTCATGGCTGGAACACACTCTACTCAAGGAGTCTCACTCTGAGGCATGCTAGCCTCTACCCCCTTCTCTTGGCAACTCAACGGCCAGGGCCAAAGGTGGCCTACCGGTCTAGACAACCCTGGACGTGGTCTCATCATCAACATGTGCAGTCCAACTCCTCGGTTGGAAATACCAAACGTCCCTGCTCCTCTATGTGATCAGCATACGCGACCAACACCAAACACAAAGCTGGTCCACACTAGGACTCTCACTACCCAACAAGGGTAACACATGTATACTAGATGCAGTATTGTAAAATAAACCCTTCGCTTAATGAACTTAGACAAACCTGACGGTTGTGGAGTGCTAATGATCATGGGGACAACAACCAACAAAGCAGGTTAGTCTACAGAATCTATGACTTTGTGCTCAGATACCAACTGTAAGGACCTGTCCAGCCCAATTTTCTATTCCAGTTTTCGAGGTGCCTTCGGTTCAAGATTCGGTTGTTCGATTGGGTCGTTAGAGCTGTTTTAGCCCTTGGGGGTATTTTGGTCTTTTGGCTCCCCGGGCAGGATTTGTGGATTTTCACGATTTCAAGGTAGCTCCTGCCTTTGTCGAGGCCTGATTGTTGTTGGTTGCAAGACCCAAGATGTTTGGGCTAGTCGTTTGGAAGTTCAATAGTGATTTGGGTTTTGGCAAAGTTGTGGTTGGTTGAGTGCTTCCTTTGGGATTCGAGCCCTGGCCCTTAATATTGATTTGGGAGTTTGATTTAAGTGAGTTTTATTTATTGGAAAAGGTTGCTTCGGTCGGGTCTCGAAGGAGGAAGCCAGGGAATGGGATTTTAGGGATTTTAAGGTTATTTAAAAGTGGATAAGGTTGGAAAAATAGGAAAATCCCATTTTACCTTTTGTTTCTCTCTCTCTCTCTCTCTCTCTCTCTCTCTCTCTCTCTCTCTCTCTCTCTCTCTCTCTCTCTCTCTCTCCGAGCCCTAGCCCTGCTCGCCCAGATTAGCCCGCACAGTGTCGCGTCGCCCAGCCCCGAGTCGCCCCGCACAGTGCCGCGTGGCTCATCCCCGAGCCAGACCATTCCGTCCGCGCCCGAGTCGCCCAGATCCGAGCCGCCCCATCCAGATCGCGCGTCCCTATAGCCGTCGCGTCGCGTCGCCCCTCGCACGTCCCTGTAGCACGCCGCGTCTCCAGCCCGCGCGTCGTCCCTGTGCCGAGCCGCGCCGCACGCTATCGCCCAACCGAGCTTGCGCCCGCGCGCCCTCGTCTCCATGCAGCTCGTCCGCGCCCGAGCGCCTTGTCTCACCCAGCTGTGCCCCAGCGCCCAGCCTCAGCGCCCCTCGGCTCGATGCTTGACATAGGCATACAGGCACTGCCCGTCAGCAGTGTCGTGCCGCGCGCTAGTGAGTCGCTCTCCGAGCGAGCCCTATTTATTTTATTATATTTAGGCCTATAGATTGTGATTATTGATGTGTTTGTTAGGTTTGCTTTAGGTTGCTCGGGTTCGATCGAAGCTTAGGTTTCTTGTGTGTTGTTGCCTTCCGACCAGGTAAGGATTTCTTACCAGAGTTGTGTGGGCCCTACAATATTATATGTGATTGCTGATTGTATGCTTGTTTGTGTTTATTAACATGTTTAGTGATAGGTGCTCTGTTCTGAATTCCCGACTGGCATGATTTCTTATGTTGTTTCTCATGTTAGTCCATGCTAGGTTGTTCCTTTCTGGCATGTTCGTATCTGTTCTTGCTTCGTAGTATCATGCTAGATTTGTTGTATTCTAATTGAGCACGTATTGGATTGTATTGAATTGTTTGCTGATTGATATTATAGGTTAGAGTGCAGGTAGGTAGCATCATCCGGGCCGGGTGCATAACGAACCTTGCATCCACGACAGGGACGTACGAGACGGTGCTCCGTCCCTGATCCCGTTAGGGTCTAACTAACCTTAACGGCTGGCCCTGCAATCTTGGGTGAGGGTGGCAGACTGCTAAATGCCCCAACGGTCGGGATGATGACTTGGCATTGCCTCGTCCTCGGCAGTCGGCACGTCCTCAGCGTGTTCGGCCGTAGCCCCTGATTGCCACCTGATAGGGCAAGAACGGCTTTCTGGTGTAAGCCTACCACGACCGGTTCCTTAGCCTCAAGTGCGGTGGTTCAGGTTGACATAGTTCACGTGTCCAGGTCTCACACCCCTATGTCAGTGACACCGATCCAGAGATTTTTAGGCGTGGTGACTGGACATGGGCAGTTTGCCACTAGACCCGGCACTTCATGGTTCGCAGCAGAGCACGCGCGCGGCGCGCTTACGCTCATTACAGCGCCGACTGGAGAGCTTCTCGGGATCTTGAGCTAGTGCACCTTTCATTCGACAGTAGGCAGGCTGAGGTCGGGACTTGTTTCTCGTATAGGGCGTATTGTGTGCTGATATTATTTCCGGACTAAGACCCTGAATTGGCATCCGAGGTCCAAGTGTGGACTTAAGCTATGTGCTCTATTCTGTGTTTATATTCATAGCTTGCATACCTTTCTGCTAGATGACCATGTATATCGTATTGTACCCTGGTTGGGGATTCTTACTGAGTAATTCGCTACTCACCCTTATTATCTGGTTTTCCACAGGTAACCATGGTGCGAGACAGGATGGCTGGAGGAGGAGCTGTGATCATGGAAACCCGGTCTTCAAACTATGAGTCTTGTGTTTATGTTTTATGTTTTAAATGTTCTCTGAATGCATGTAGTTGGGAACGGAGCCCTAGGTTGTTTTATGAATGTATTTCCGGATTCTAGCATTGTTGTAACTATTGGAAAGCTTAAACGTTTTAAATAAATCTCTGATCATAGTGAGTTTTGGAAATGTATTTGTCTTGGAACAGGTGCTTGGAAACAGGGACAGGTTTCAGGAATTTATGTTGACTTTTAAATGGATGTTTATGTTTTAGATTTTACTTAGAATCCGAAACACTATTTTGCATTTTGATTTTTGTTTTGAATGCATGCATTGAGGTAAAGGCCTATTTTAGAACCCCATTCGGGTCGGGTCTTTACAGGACCCGACCCGAAATACGGCCCTAAACCTAGGTCCTCACTCAGCATGCAAGTTAAATATTTCAACAAGCGGTTTAGTGCTCATATTTAAAACTTTTCAAAACATTTGAGAACGGGGAACACTTAAAACATAACCAACAATTTTCATTAAGCAAATCCAACAAAGTAAAAACAAGCCTGGCCAGTATTTATAAAAACACTCAAAACAGTTTAAACAACTTTAACAACATTCCCCTAGGACTCCTGTCCATCTACATGCTGAACAATAATGCAAATAATATACGACAGAGTGCCGGCAGTTCCCATGATCAATCAGCTCCCTCCGCTAGCCATCCCGGTGCTGTCCCAAGTTACCTGGTGGAAAAACCACAGAAATAAGGGTGAGTATAAACATACTCAGTAAGAATCCCCAACCGGGGTACAATACGATACATCAGTCATCTAGCACCCTAGTTTACATGCAAACAAATACGAGCTCAGAAGTAACAACCTGGCTCAGGCTAACCGCCGATCTAGAAATTGCCTATTGAAGGACTTACAACCACAACCTACACTAGGTTCTACACCTTGATGCCCATCGGGGTCTTACTCCACAATTCAATGATGCCCATCAAGGTCTTACACATAGGGATGCCCATCGGGGTCTTACACCACAAATCAATGATTCCCATCGGGGTCTTACACATACGGATGCCCATCGGGGTCTTACACCTCTAGCCATCAATGCTGCCCAACGGGGTCTTACACATCTAGGATGCCCATCGGGGTCTTACTCTAGCTAGGATCACAGAGATGCCCATCGGGGTCTTTCACTCCCTAGCAACCTTATGACGCCCATCGGGGACTTACACATAAAGCCAGCAGTGTAGTGCCCATCGGGGACTTACATACACTAGCAACGCATCGGTGCCCATCGGGGACTTACCCAAGCGGAACCTAAACTAACAACCCCTAACGGTCTCCTAAGTACAGGGACACGAACTAGCCTAACAATCAGACAATCAACATTACCTATCTAACCCTAGCAAGAAACCAACAGAATACGAACAGGAAACATGGATATGCTAGGGTAAGGAAAGTCCCTAGCATGATACTACGAACTCAAGCAGGAATCAAAAGCATGCTGGAAGAACAACCTAGCATGGCACTAACATGAACAACAAACAAACATGCTAGCAAGATTTCAAACACAAGCTATCCTATAGCTAACATGCTCATAACAGTAACCAAGCATACAAGGCACAATCCTGAAAGCATCGCAGGGTCCACACAACCACGGTAAGAAATCCTTACCTGGAAACAAGCAAAGAATAACTACCACAACCAACAAGCGACCCTTGAGCTTCTAAGTGAACCCGAGCAACCTAAGTAATCAATAAAATCATCCTAATTAAACAAACAACGGCTAACATCTTAGGGTCCAAAAGAGTAGAGGCTCGAGAATTACCAACCGAGAAGGCACTAGGTCTCGGCCCCAACTATCTCGGCAAAACAGGCTTTCGGCGGCAAGTGGGCAGGTAGGACGTGCTGCTGGGGCGAGCAGGCTGGGCGCTGCTGGGCGCTGTTGGGCGCCCTGATGCGGCAGGGGGACGAGCGCGCGCTGACGGGCGCTAGAACAGGCGTTGAGGCGTGGAGCTGCGCGCGGACGAGACACGGTGACACGGGCGCGCTGGCGCTGGGACGACGCGCGGACTGGGCGCGCTAGCTGGCCCGAACGGGGGACACAACCTAGCTGCTAGGCTGCGACGCGGGCAGGCGAGCGAGGGCGCGTCTGGCGCGATGCGTGGGGGTTGCTACTGGCGGCGACGCTGGGCACAGCGAGTGGCGCTGGCTGGGTGGGGCACAAAGCGAGCGGCGGCCAGTCCGATGCACTGGTGCGGCTCAGGTGGTGCGACGGCCTGCTACTGGTCTTGGCTTTTGATTCTTGATTCTTGGAGAGACGGCAAGGTGAGAAGGAGAAATAAGGTTTTCTTGATTTCTTTTCCTTTTTCCTAATTTAAATAGGCTTGGTGATCTACAATCCCTTCCTAGGGCTTCGTCCTTCAAGTCCCAGCTGAGACAATCTTTTCTCTTTAATAAAACTCATTTAAATCAAGCTTCCAACTCACCATTAGGTCAAGGGTTCAAATCCTAATGGAGGCACTTTAATTAACATTAATTTTTCTAATAACCAAATCATCTCCAAACTTCCAAACAACTAGCACCAACTTCTTGGGTCTCGCAAACAACAACAATCAAGCCTCGATAAATGGCAGAAATGACCCTAGAATCCTGAAAATCCACAAACCCTGATCGGGGAGCAAAAGACCAAAATACCCCTAAGGGTTAAAAAGCCCTAACGGCCCAATCGAACAACAGAATATTGAACCAGAAACACCTGGGAAACCGGAATAGGAAACTGGGCCGTTACAACTTGACACCTGGTCGAGTTGCTGCTAATCTAGTGAGCAGCAAACCTGTAAGTGGAAACGGCAAGGGATTCTTTAGCAAAGAAATCAGCAGCGAAGAGGATCTCGATGATGAAATGGACGAAGGACTCTTCGCCCTAATAGACGAAGATGAAGAACAAGCAGACCAACAAGCCGCTAGGCCTCAAGGACATGCAAGTTCGTCTGCGCCGCCGCATCCTCAGCGAAGGGTCCTTTGAGAAGGAAAAGAGCCGCGAAGG
Organism: Sicyos edulis; assembly: GCA_036507275.1. NCBI lineage: Eukaryota > Viridiplantae > Streptophyta > Magnoliopsida > Cucurbitales > Cucurbitaceae > Sicyos > Sicyos edulis. The sequence goes on along the minus strand of CM071856.1, from coordinate 12,560,494 downwards.
ACTCTGCCTGTTCGCTCGATCGAAAAGACTCGCGAGCTTATCAGTAAGAACATCGTCGAGTATCAATCAAAGAAGTTCTTATCGAAACAGTCTTTTAACCCCGACCTCAGAGGACTTCCAGCGAATGTAGTAAAGCAAATTGAAGAGCGAGGCTGGGATATATTCTGCACATAATTGGGCTCCGCGAGGTGAGAATGGGTTATAGAGTTCTATGCAAGTTTCCTAGACCACAAGAGCTTCAAGGCCTCAGTTTGCGGCCGCGAAATTGATTGGTTTCCCAAGGCGTGGAATTTGTTGTTCGACCTTAGCGACGAAAGGTCCGAATTTGATCAGCTATTGGACGAAGTAAGCAAAGAAGACATTTAACTCTACCTTGATACAATCGGAGTTGAAGGAGCCGAATGGAACGAAGGTCCGCAGTCCGCCGCTTCCACACCGCGAACTTGAATGAAGAGGGAAAAATCTGGGCCGCCTTCATGAAGTCTTCACTGCGGCCAATCTCCCATGAGTCCACACTTAGCGTGCCAAGAGCATTGCTGATCTGTGCAATCATGACGGGTCTTTCCATCAACATCGGCAACATCATCGCGAAGGAGATTGCGATTGGAAGGGGCGAAATGCCAGCTACTTTTTATTCCTGCATTCAATATCCGCCTTATGCCAACATCAAGGGCTCTCTCAACATGCAGCAACTAGCCCTACTCTAGGGCTCACCAAAAGAAGAGTGCTCAACTCTATTAAACAACTTGGAAACCACCAACGGATCAAGTCCGATGGGTACACTGCTCGATGCACCCTTGACCACAGAGTTCCGACTTACTGGCTACAAAACAACAACAAATACAAGGGCACAAAGATGTCTCTACCTCCTCCACGAAGGCCACTAACTCTGCAGCTACTCTCTGGGCGATCAAACAATCTGCTAAGGTTCAAGATCCACACCTGAATCACCCAGGCTAGCCCCCACTGGGACCTGCTCCACAAGCATCAACATGAGCAAAAGCCAAAGCTAACTCCTCTCTTGGAGTGGTACTCCGGGGGCAATCACCTCCACCCTCTCACTAGGGGAAAACCAACAACTGGGCCACACGTGGCCTACGGGAGTCTAACCTCTGCCTCCCTCTGGAACGATGTCCCAACGGTATCCGAATCTATTTGGATATCTCAACAAACCATAACATACAGCTCACACTGCGAGAAGTTGGCATGATGGCGCTCTAAACCCAAACCAACAACGAGTCAGAACCTGCTCGTCTCCGCTCCACAACACTTCACAAGGCATACACTAGATGAAAAGTATTGTAAATTCTTAACCCTTTTCTAAAAAAGCAAGAAACTTAGGCGTACTGATGATCCGCCAGTCTTTGGTGATCATGGGGAAAACGACCTACAACAAAAGGTCACTCTCTGAGAATCTATGACTCGAGCTCGATACCAATCAGAAAGACCCGACCCAAAAGGGGCTCTAAATAGGCCTTTACCCCAATGCATGCATTCAAAGCAAAGGACAATATGAAAATAAGTTTTCGGATTCCCAATTAAAACAAACAATCAAGATGCAATCAAAAATCAAAATAGTTTGTTGGAACCTGTCCCTGTCTCCAAGCACCTGTTTCAAGGCAAATACATTTCCAAACGCATACTCTGATCAGAGATTTATTAAAACATTTGAAACATCCTCAAATACAACAAAGCTGAATCCACAAAAACATTCGAAAAACATCCTAGGGCTCGTGTGCTTGCTACATGCATTCAGGGGAAAATAAAAGCAAGAATCATAGAAATAAAAGGTCGAGACGACAGCAGAGGTTCCCATGATCACAGCTCCTCCTTCAGCCATCCTGTCTCGCACCTTGGTTACCTGTGGAAAACCACAAAAATAAGGGTGAGTAACGAATTACATGGTCATCTAGACGATTGTATGCAAGCTATGAATATAAACACAGAATAGAGCACATAGCTTAAATCCACATATAATCTTCGGATGCCAACTCGTGGTCTTAGTCCTAATAATCCACACCACACAATACGCCCTATACGAGAAACAAGTCTCGACCTCACTGCCTCTCACCGTCGATACGAAAGATGTACTAGCTCAAGATCCCGAGGAGCTCTCCTGGTCGGCGTATTTGAATGAGCGTAAGCGTACACCGCATGCTACTGCAGACCCATGGGGTGCCGGGTCTAGTGGCAAGCCGCCCATGTCCAATCACCATGCCTAACTAAATCTCCGGATCGGTGTCACCGACATAGGGTGTGAGACTCGACACGCGTGAACTATGTCACCAACCACCGCACTTTGAGGCTAAGGAATCGGTCGTGGTAGGCTTACACCAGAAGTGTCATTGCCCTAACAGTGGCAATCGGGGCTACTGCGCCGAACACACCGAGGACGCGCGCACCGCCGGGACGAGGCAATGCCAAGTCATCATCCCGACCGCTGGGGCATTTAACGATCCGCCACCCTCACCCAAGATTGCGGGGCCTCCGGCCGGGTTAGCTAAACCCTAACGGGGTCCAGGGGACTGAGTACTACCTCGTGACGTCCTGCGAAGGATGCAAGATACTTTATGCATTGGGCCCGGATGATGCTACCTACCTACACTCTAACCTATCATATCAATAACATACAATCCAATACAATCCAAAACGTGCTCAACAGATACAACGAACCTAGCATGGTACTACGAAGCAAGAACAGATATGAGCATGCCAGAACGGAACAACCTAGCATGGACTAACATGAGAAACAACATAAGAAATCATGCCAGTCGGAAATTCATAACAGAGCACCTATCACTATACATGCTGATAATCACAAACAAGCATACAAATAGCAATCACATGTAATATCGCAGGGCCCACACAACACCGGTAAGAAATCCTTACCTGGCCGGGAGGCAACTACACACAAAAACCTAAGCTGCGATCGAACCCGAGCTAGCTACCGAGAACCTAACAAACATAATAGTAATCACAACCCAAAGGCCTAAATATAATAAAATAAATAGAACTCGGCTCGGGAGCAACTCATGCGGCATGGCTGACGCGCGGACGGACAGGTTGCACGGTGTGGCTGCTGCTGGGCGGTAGGGGCCGCACGCTGGGCGCGCTGGTGGGCGCTGATGGGCTGCGCGCGCGCGCGGACGGGCTGGTTGGCGCAGGCGCACGGCGCGGATGAGTTGGACACGGGAGGGCGAGCGGCACACGCACGTGCCCCCTAGACGGCGGCAGCGCGCGCGCTACCGGCAACGCGGACGCGCTGAGACGGCGACGGGCGCGCTGGGACGGGCTATGCGATGTGCTGCTCGACGCCTGGGCATCTGGGCTAGGCAGGGGCTGTCTGGCCGTGCTGAGAGGTCTGGGTGCAGCTGCTAGGCGATCTGGGCGTGATGGGAGGTCTGGCTCGGCTGCTGGGTAGATCTGGGCGCAACAGGGGCTGCTGGCTGGGGCTCCTCTCGGCTGGCTGCAATCAAACACACACACACATCCACACTCTATTCACTCGGCCAAACAGCACTTCAATCGGAGGGGGAGAAGAAGAAGACGAAACTTACCCTGCACGACGATCGGATCTCGGGGCTGCTAGGGAGAAGAGAATCGGCTAGAGGAGCTTGGGAGACAAGCTTGGGCGGCAAGATGAGTTTTGGAGAAGAAGGAACAAAAACCTAATTTATTTTTCATTTAACCAAAACTCCAAGGAACCAAGGCTTAACCAAGATATGACGCAGAAAGAGTAACAAGAGCTCTCCATATCTCAACTGGCACACATCCCCATAGGCTTTCCTGGAGACCTGGGTTTGAATCCCAGCTGCAACACAATTTTCTTTTATTTTTACTTTTGCATCTATCCTTGCTCAAACCCATCCACAAAGCCTCAAAAACCTACATAAACCCATCCAATAATTTTAGCAACTAGAAAAAAGACATAAACGGCCCTGACGGCCTAACCAAATTATCAAAATACCCCAAGGGCATACCTGGAAGACCGGGATGAAAACCTGGGCCGTTACAATTTCACTCCAAAGACGCAAGCGAAAAGAGTTAGAGCAGCAAAGAAGGCCACGGCTTCAACCTCAAACAACGACGAGCAGCTCAAATTGCTAAGGGAAATTAGGGATGAAAATCGCAGATTTCATTACTATTTCCTTCAGCGAGAGTGAGTAATCCAAAAAATGCTCCGTCGATTAAAAGGTGGTCCATTCCAACCTCTTCCGTTCCCAGAACTCCCGCCTCTTCTAGAAAATTCCAGCGAAGCTCCGCCTGATCAAGGGCAATAATGGAAGTCTTCAGTTTTCCTTCCCTTGCTTTTTTTAAATTTTGTATGAATGCATGCCTGTATTGAACTTTATTGTAAAATATCTTTTATCAACAATGTAAAATCATTAATATCAATGCTATTATCTTTCGCTTTGGCGAATATTCTATATCTATACTTTTGCGAAATCTTATTAACTTTCTTTCTTTCTTTCCTTCCCTCGGCACCATACTGTGGCAGCCTGATCACACCAACATCCGAAGCTAAGGTCGTCCCAAATAAGGCTTTCACCAAGGAAAGGATCCCGCTCTAGCAGACAACAGACTAGGCTTATGTCGGTGTGGTAGCTACTACACACCAGGCTGCTGGGGGTAAGGAATATGTCCTCACATCCCAACCGGTGGGGACTCGTAAGTTGCACAATGAACATCCAGAATAACAACAGTCACAATTACATAGCAGTCACTGCAAACACAAAAGTGCAATCCAGGGTACAACAATCTACATGCCAAGTCCTATCAGACAAGTCAAAGCAATCCTATCTACTAACACATGCTCATACATCAGTAAACCTGCAAGAGCCTATCCACTAACATGTTCAATAAACAATAACAACATCCAAAAGCCTATCCACTAACAGGTTCGGTACAAAGAAACAAACAGCCATAAACTTATCCACTAACATGCTTGGTAAACAGTAACAAACAAGTAGGAAACAATCAATGGCAAGCGCAGGAACCACACATCCCCGGCAAGGAACCCTTACCTTAATAAACAGAACAGCAATTACAAATATGTTCCTCGAGCTGCAGAACCAACACGAAACTCAACCTAGGCATAGAAATAAAAAAACAAGGATTAATAAATGAACAAGCAGCTAAAAACCAGCTATCCAACACAATAGGGCTTGGGGAAAAGGAGTTACCCAAAACCGAAGAACAAGGCCTAGGCGAGAGCTTGCATGTGTGTGCGAGGGGTTGCGGCTGCGTGCGTAAAGGCTGGCTAAGCGGCATGGCAAGGCTGCTAGCGGGGCTTGCGGCTGTAGGCTGGCACGGCGGGCAAGAGAAGGATAGCGCGCAAGGGCTGCGGACCATGCAAGGGAGGTAGCGTGTACGCTGCGGCTAGGCTACTCGACGAAGAGATGGGTGATGCAGGCGTGGGCAATTGCGGGGATTGGCGAGCAGCGAGGGGAACGTGCTACAACTGTGGGCTAGGGTGTGCTGGTTATGCGATCTGCTGCGAGCGGCAATGAGCGTCGATGGGCGACAGTGATCGATGTGTGAGCCTGCGGTCGTGCAGGGCTGTGCAAGCGGCGTGGGTCTCGGTAGCGGCTGTGATGACATGGTGCGTGCGTGCTCTCGGCAACAATGGTGTGGGTGTGGCTCGGTGCGACTAAGGCTCGGCAATGTGCGACGGCGAGGGGCTGTGCAAGGACGATCAACGATAGTTTGGGGCTCGGGGTAAGGTTGTAAGAACCCGACCCAAAATACGGTCCTAAACCTAGGTTCTCACTCAGCATGCAAGTTAAATATTTCAACAAGCGGTTTAGTGCTCTTATTTAAAACTTTTCAAAACATTTGAGAACGGGGAACACTTAAAACATAACCACAATTTTCATTAAGCAAATCCAACAAAGTAAAAACAAGCCTGGCCAGTATTTATAAAAACACTCAAAACAGTTTAAACAACTTTTAACAACATTCCCCTAGGACTCCTGTCCATTTACATGCTGAACAAATAATGCAAATAATAAACGACAGAGTGCAGGCAGTTCCCATGATCAATCAGCTCCCTCCGCTAGCCGTCCCCTCTTTGTCCGCCCCAAGTTACCCGTGGAAAAACCACAGAAATAAGGGTGAGTATAAACATACTCAGTAAGAATCCCCAACCGGGGTACAATACGATACATCAGTCATCTAGCACCCTAGTATACATGCAAACAAAATACGATCTCAGGCTAACCGCCGATCTAGAAATTGCCTATTCAAGGACTTACAAGCACAAGCTACACCAGGTTCTACACCTTGATGCCCATCGGGGTCTTACACAACCTAGGACGCGATGATGCCCATCGGGGTCTTACACATAAGGATGCCCATTGGGGTCTTACTCCTGCTACACACAGTGATGCCCATCGGAGTCTTACACACAAGGATGCCCATCGGGGTCTTACTCCACAATCAATGATGCCCATCGGGGTCTTACTCCTGCTAAACACGGTGATGCCCTTCGGGGTCTTACACACAAGGATGCCCATCGGGGTCTTACTCCACAATCAATGATGCCCATCGGGGTCTTACACATACGGATGCCCATCGGGGTCTTACTCCACAAATCAATGATGCCCAACGGGGTCTTACTCATCTAGGATGCCCATCGGGGTCTTACTCCAGCTAGGAACACTGAGAAGCCCATCGGGGTCTTACACTTCCTAGCTACATTATGATGCCCATCGGGGACTTACACATAATGCCAACAATGTAGTGCCCATCGGGGACTTACGTACACTAGCAACGCATTGGTGCCCATCGGGGACTTACCCAAGCGGAACCTAACTAATAACCCCTAACGGTCTCCTAAGTTCAGAACACAAACTAACCTAATAATCAGACAGCATACACTACCTGCTATCCTAGCATGAAACTAACAGAATACGAATAGGAAACATGGATATGCCAGGATAAGAAATCCCTAGCATGGAACTAACAGATTATGAACAGGAACATGGGTATGCCAGAATAAGAAAGATCCTTAGCATGAAACTACGAACTTAAGCAGGAATCAAAAGCATGCTGGAAGAGCTAACCTAGCATGGCACTAACATGAACAACAAGCAACATGCTAGCAAGAATTCGAACACAAGCTGTCCTATGGCTAACATGCTCATAAAAGAAGTCAAGCATACTGTAAGGACCCGACCCGAAAAGCGGTCTCTAACCTAGATCCTTACTTAGCATGCATAATTAGAATTATGAAATCACTCATAGAGAGTACCAATTTAAAACTTTTCATTCAACACAACTAAATTCAAGCATAAAATCCATTAAGCAAAACCAACAAGTAAAGTGACTGATCAGTACTTTCTAAAAATCAAAGGAAACAGTTCGAGAAATCTTAAACAAGTTTTTGCATGAATAATATTCTAAGGACTCAAATCCAACTACATGCTAAACCAAAAAACAAATATATAAAGGTGAAACAGTCTCAGAGTTGGGCCATCCATGATCATCCAGCAGCCTCCTCCTAGCCATCCTGCCTCTGTCCCAAGTTACCTGGTGGAAGGACACAGAAAATAAGGGTGAGCAACGAATTACTCAGTAAGAATCCCCAACCGGGGTACAATACGAAAACATAACATTTAGCACACCTACATGCACCTATACAATGACTTAGAACAAACCGGTTGTTTAGGCTATGAGCTAACACTAGAGCTGGCCTATCAAGGGCTTACAACTACAGCCTGCCCTAGGTTCTACATCTGGATGCCCATCGGGGTCTTACACCACCTAGGATACAATGACACAATGGTGCCCATCGGGGTCTTATACATACGGATACCCATCGGGGTCTTACACCTCAATCAATGATGCCCATCGGGGTCTTATACATACGGATGCCCATCGGGGTCTTACACATACGGATGCCCATCGAGGTCTTACACATACGGATGTCCATCGGGGTCTTACACCTCTAGCCATCAATGCTGCCCAACGGGGTCTTACACATCTAGGATGCCCATCGGGGTCTTACTCCAGCTAGGATCACAGAGATGCACATCGGGGTCTTATACTCTCCAGCAGCCTTATGATGCCCATCGAGGTCTTATACATACGGAATCAGTGCAGTGCCCATCGGGGACTTACCTACTTTATAGATCACCTGCCAAGCACTAACATGGAACTAACAGAATATAACAGGAACACCAGCTCAACACAAACCTGGAAGCAAGAGGAAATATATAACCTATCCACTAGAAATTTATACAATCACAAGGTAAGGCATGCTAGCAATTATACGCAGGATCCACACACCCTCGGTAAGAAACCCTTACCTGGAAGCAAGCAGAGAATTATCAATCACACCCAACAAGTGACCCTCGAGCTTCTAAGTGAACCCAAGCAACCTAAGCAAATAATAAAATCACCCTAATTAAACAATCAGTAGCTATTATCTCAAGATCCAAAAGAGCGGAGGCTCGGGAATTACCAACCGAGAAGACACCAGGCTCGGCACCAAGCTATCACGGCCAGGCAGGCTCACGGCAAGGCAGCGTGCGGCAGAGGCAAGCAGACAGGGGCTCTGCTGGGGCGCTGGGCGCTATTGCTGACACTGGGCTCAATCGCGCAGACGCGACGGCGCTGGCACTGGGCGCAATCGCGCAGACGCGACGGCGCTGGGGCGCTGGTACGGACGCGGGCGGACGGAGTGACGCGGGGAGCTCGCGCTGGGACGGCGAGAAGGACGGGCTGGGCGACGCGGGCAAGCTGCGACCGCTGCGATGGAGATGTAGCAGGGCTGCTCGGTGCGGCCTGGGTTGGCGGCTGGCGCGGCAAGGCAGAGCGACGACGGCGTCGGGCGGTGAAGCAGGGCGACGACGGCACTGGGCGGCGAGGCAAAGGGCTGGGCGACGGCTAGGGTGAGAAGGAGAGGGTGGGCGGCTAGGGTTTTCTTCTTCTCCTTCCTTTTTCCTTTTCTTTTCTTCTTTTTTTTTCTTTCTTTCTTTTCCTTCCTAAAATTAAATAAACTTGGGGAATCCCAAAATCCCTTCCCAAGGCTTCCCTCCTTCGAGTCCTAGCTGACGCTTTATTTTCCTTTAATTAAATCCAAGCTTCCAAATTCCTTAAGTCTAGGGCCCGAATCTCCCAAGGAACTCTTAAAAGAAATTTCCTATTTTACCCCCGACCAATAAACCTCCAAAAACCTTAACAAATCCAACTGCTCCTGGAAACAATGCTACAAAAACCTTATTTCACAATTAACAGAAATCCGGGCTGTTACACATACAAAGCAAAATCCCAAAAGCATCATAGGGTCCACACAACCTCGATAAGAAATCCTTACCTGGAAATAAGCAGAAAATAACTACCACAACCAACAAGCGACCCTCGAGCTTCTAAGTGAACCCGAGCAACCTAAGCAATCAATAACATCAACCTAATTAAACAAACAACAGCTAACATCTTAGGGTCCAAAAGGATAAAGGCTCGAGAATTACCAACCGAGAGGGCACTAGGTCTCGGCCCAACTCTTGGCAAAGCAGGTTCTCGGCGGCAAGTGGGCAGGCAGGGCGTGCGGAACGACAGGCTTCTGCGCGTGCGAACGAGCGCTGGCGCGGGCGCTGAGGGCGCTGGGGCTGCGCTACTGGGCGTGCTGGTGCGACAGGGGGCTGCACGCGCGCAGACGGCTCGCGCTGGAGATGGGCGAGGCGACACGGGCGCTGGCTGGGCGCGGACGGGCGACGCGGGCGCGCTGGCTTGCAGATGCGGACGAGCTCGCATTGGGACGGCGCACGGACTGGGCACGCTGGCTGTGCGCGCGGGCTGTGCGCGGACGGTGCTTTGCTGGGGCTGCTCGGCTGCGTTCGGCGAAGGGCTGGTGCACGGGCGAGCGGCCGGGTCCGATGCACTGGTGTGGCTCAGCTGGTGCGACGACGTGTGGGCGACACGGCAAGGCTCTGGCGGTCGTTCGTTGGGCGTGTCGACGGCCTGCTGCTGGTCTCGGCTGGGGCAGAAACACACACACACACACATGAAATTCCCGGCGGTCAAGGCTCGGCCAAGGACAATTTCCAAAGGAAGAGGAAAAGGAAAAGGGAAGAAGGAGCAAACCTACCTCTCGGTTCTTGATTCTTGGAGAGACGGTCAAGAAAGCTGGAGAATTCGGCAAGGATGAAGGGGAAGAGATTGTGTTTGGCAAGGGGAGTGAGGGAACTCGGCTAGAGCAAGGAGAAATAGGGTTTCTTGATTTCTTTTCTTTTTTTCCTAATTTAATTAGGCTTTTGGTGACCTAAAGTCCCTTCCCAGAGCTTTCCTCCTTCGAGTCCCAACTGAATCAACCTTTTCTCTTTAATAAAACTCATTTAAATCTAGCTTCCAAATCACCCTTAGGTCAAGGGTTCAAATCCCAATGGAAGCACTTTAATTAACATTAATTTTGCTAATAACCAAATCACCTCCAAACTTTCAAACAACTAGCACAAACTTCTTGGGTCTTGCAACGAACAACAATCAAGCCTCGATAAAGGGCAGGAATGACCCTGGAATCCTGAAAATCCACAAACCCTGACCGGGGAGCGAAAAGACCAAAATACCCCTAAGGGTTACAATAGCTTTAACGGCCCAACCGAACAACCGAATATTGAACCGGAAACACCTAGGAAACCGGAATAGAAAACTGGGTCGTTACAGAGGTGTTCGACGAAAAGGAGGAAGAGAGGGAAAAGTCAAATTGGGAGGTTCTATCTTTGATCGATTCTAAAATTTCACCCTTCTTTTTGCTTTTCTTTTCATTTAATTCTACTAAAACCAAAACTCCCTTTTTTTCAAAAACAACCCCAGCACCTCCCTTCTGCAAAACTAACCCTTAAGTCCCGTGAATCACAAAAGCAACCCTGGCCTCAGTTAAAAACAAGAACGACCCTAAAGCTCATCAAATTACCAAACTAACCCTAGGGGTAAAATAACCAAAATGCCCCTAGAGGCTAGAACTACCCTAACGGCCTAACGAAACAACCAAATCAGAAGAGAAACATACCTGGGGAACCGGGATGAAATCTTGGGCCATTATAATCTACGATCTTTGCTTTTTGTGAGGCATTTTTCAACAGGACACCGGCGACTTTAAGACGTTAGTTAGCTCTATGCCTCACTGCCTCACGATCCTTAGCCATATCTGTGTGAATAAATGGAGATTACATCCGTTTAGTTCGTAAATAGTTTATAGATTAAAAATATCTAAACAAGAATAGAATCCCTAAAAATCAAGGGTTTTATTTCATATCTAAAAAACACTCTAATTTAAAGAACACCTTCCATGCTTGAATAATGAGTGGAAGTGGGCGTAACTATAAAACTCTAATCAAACTCAACTCACAGGAGACGAGGTATTGATTCATGGAGCTTCTCAGGCGCCGATGAGTCTGTACAACGACGGGATTATCTCCAACGGTGATGCTTCTATGGTTGTTAGGGTTTAGGTCCGAAACGTAGAGATACATCAGAGAGTTCGATGTGCGTATGAGATGGATGGAGTGAATGTTGGCTTGTGGATTTTTTGTTTGAATTTATGGCGAAGGTGAAGAGGTGGGTACAGTTCACACACGTGTAATAAATGTTATTGATATTTTAATTGAAAACATCAAATCTCGTTTAATTTGATCTACATGCATGGATGATGCATTTGGCCGATTTTTTGTTAAAATTATTTTTAATCAAATTTAAATATTATTTTAGTTTAATAAACTAAATCGGTAATATCTTTTATATCATTTTACTTTATTTTCTTTTTATCAAACCTAGGAATGTTTGTGAAAAGAACCATAAGTCAAATATTGAGGATATTAAGATAAAACTAGATAATATAGATGGTCAAATTGGTCATTTACATTTTAATTATTTATTTAATTTTGGCCATAATTTATGTTTTAGACATTTATTTTAACTATTTAAAATGTTAGACATTTGTCTAATATATTTGGGAAAGGAAATTCGTAAGATTGGTTAAATCTATAAAATAATTGCAAGATATGATCAATTTAAAAAAAATAGCAAACATAGTCATTGCGTATTAATAAAAATACTTATTGATGAATATTTATAATACATAATAGTGCATTAATGACTATTAATAATACCGTATTAAAATGTATTAATGACTATAGATGAAAATATTTTAAAATTTGCCTGCATTTATAATTATTTTATAAAAATAGCTTATCCACTACGATTTTCATTTTTGTTTGTTTGTTTTTTTTTTTTTTTTTTTTTTTGACAAAATTTGAAGCTATTTTGTTAATCAGCTTCTCTTTTAGACGATAATTTTCAAAGTTAAAGAGATAAAACAAACACAAACCTGATTATTAGTTATCATATTAAATGAATTAAATAATAATCTCTGAACTCCTATATGCACTTGAAGCAATTTATATAAATGTTTATTTTTTCTTTAATTCTCCAATTAGAAAAAAGATTTTTAAAAAACTTGTTGGGTACATGTATGCATGAAAGAGCCTCATTTTCCATGCCTTGGCTCCGCCCGTTAAGTCAAATGTGAACATGAACCTTTTAGTATCTGCTTGCTTCATTATCAAGCATATTAAACAAACTCATAATTTTAATAATATGTTAAAATGTAACTTTGGTTTTACGGCTTTAAAGTTTGTTTCATTTTTATTTTTTAAATGCCTAATCCAATCCATATACTTTCAATAAAAACTAAAAATGAGATATGGTGGTAAATTTCTTGTCAACTATTCTTAAAATATATATTTACATTATCTCATTTCTTGTATTAAAGTTAATATTATTGTCGAACAAATTTTAATAAAATTAGTTTACAGCTAATTAAATGACCATGAAACTAAAAAAAATAAAATAAAATTATAAACACTACCAGGAAGTTTAAAATAGTACTACTAACCGCCAAACAATAACTCATTTCAAACTAAACTGTACAACAACTTTTTTTGTACTAAAACAAATAATTTTCTTTGCTGTTAGAAAAAATGGGATTTTTAGGAAGGATTTTTTGCATATATATTATAAAAATGGTTAAAATATTCCATAAATAGCAGAATAATGAAAATATTTACACATATAGCAAAAAATGTAAATTGATAGACTTCCATATTGATAGATTCAATCAATAAAATCTGATAGAATCAATTACGAATAAATAAAGTAAATTGATAGACTTCCATTAGATTCTATCAATAAGGACTGATAGAATCAATTATTGATAAAATTGATAGACGGAAATCACTAGAGAATGATAGATTCTATCAAAATTTTCAATCAAAAAGCTAAATAGAGATTTAAAAAAAAAAATAGGCAGAATTTCTTATGAACGAATTATTTTTAAAAAGTTGATATAATTGTAAACTGAAGTCAAAAAGTTGCTACGTGCAAATTCCTTTTTTATTATAGATGCAAATATTTTCAAATTTTCCTAGGTCTGCAATTATTTTGTAAAATTAGACTATTCAACCCAATTTTTCAAAAAAAAAAAAAAAAATCCTTATGCATATGTGTGTGAAGTATAAAAATGGTAAGGATATCCAGTACAAAACAATAAAACAAAAAGCAAACAATAAGGAAAACGTAGGATTTTTTAAAAATTAGAAATTGGAAATTATTTATTCTAACTTCAGTATCATACAAGGTGAGCTGATTTCTAGGGGAGCATTATCCTATCTGAGAAGATTTCAACACCATTAACTAAACAAAACATTAGTTTAAAAAAAATAAACAATGATAGGTAATAAAATTATTATGTACTTCTATTTTTTAGAGAGTTATAAAAACTATTAAGTTATCAAATTATATGTTTAAAAAAGTACAAAACTCTAGGGTGTTTTTTGTTGGACTACACATTCTACGGTATAGATCATTAACAAGCATGTAAAATATAAAATTCTTTCATATTCATTCATTTATTATTATCATGTTATTATTATTAATATTATTATTTGAGATACCTTTCATATTCATTATTGCTAGATAATCAAATATTTAACATGAAAACTTAATAATTTTACCCATTAATTATCTAGCATGTTATATACAAGAATACTTCGTCATTTTAACATTCTTGAAAAGAACCATGTAAAATTTTGTTGTACTTAGTATTCCCATGTAAATTATTAATTATTTGGCTTCAACTCATGTCTTACTTTCATAAATAGAAAAGGAAATGGGAAGGGACTCTCCAACAATATTATAATTGAGATTTATTCACACACATGGCTCTATAAATACTAAAATTGGTAAACCCCTAAACACACCAACAAAAAAGAATAGAAAAGATTACAAAAATCTCTTCACTTCCCTTCATTCAAATGGCAGCCCTTCAAATCCATGGCATCGAAAAAGAAATCTCTTCCGAGCTCCTCCTAGCTCGAATCGTCGAGCTTCATGAAAACATTTCTAAGCTCAAAACGCTAAGGCCCTGCAAGGAAGTGAACACCCTCTTAACAAACCTCGTCAACTTGTGCATTTTGCCATCTTCCATAGATGTTTCCACATTGCCACCCCCTTTAAAAGTCATTCGGGAGAGCCTCATAGTTCTCTGCAGCCGAGCCGAGGGCCTACTCGAGCTAGAATTCTCGACTTTGCTGGGAAAAATCCCCAAACCTCTCTACAATCTCACTCTATTTCCATATTACCAGAACTACATCAAATTAGCCCACATTGAGAACAAGATTTTGAATGACAATGGGGTTGGCAATCCGAAAAAGGTAGCTTTTGTGGGATCTGGTCCTTTGCCTCTAACTTCAATTATCATGGCCATGCAGCACATGAAGACCACGTATTTCGATAATTACGACATCGACAGCATGGCGAATGAGGTGGCAGGGAAGATCGTGGGTTCGGATGCTGAGCTGGAGAGAAGAATGAAGTTTTGGACGAGAGATATTGGTGAGGTACGAGAAGAACTTGGGGGATATGATTGTGTGTTTTTGGCGGCTCTTGTGGGAATGAAAAAGGAAGATAAAGTGAAGATTTTAGGGCACTTGAGAAAATATATGAAACAAGGTGGGATTTTGGTGGTGAGAAGTGCTAAAGGAGCTAGAGCCTTTTTGTACCCTGTGGTTGAGCCTCATGATTTGGTTGGCTTCGAAGTTCTCTCTACTTATCATCCCTCTGATGATGTTGTCAACTCGGTTCTCTTAGCTCGCAAGCCTATTATACAAGTGGATTATTGTTGTTTTTAGGATTATTATATTTTACTATGTTGCGTTTTAAGTGATTTTGTGTCCTATGTTTTTATTTTCAAGCTTTGTTGTCGTGTGTACTCAAAATTTTATTTGAGTTTAATCTAATTTATGAATTGTGTGCTCTTTTATCTAATATGAGCAATCTTCAATAAATACATCCAAAAATTAGATTGGAAATGTGTTGATGTGAGTCCCAAAATGTTAATGCAGTAAGAGACTACATATTTATTCATGGTTTTGAACAAAGTTATAACATACATATGGATTTGACATGGAGAATCACTATCACATAAAAGAAATGTTGAAGATAAATATGATGGGGATAACCTAGTAGAGATCTTCGATGTTGTACACGATTAAGTTATGCCAAAATATCAGCATTGATTAAGTTGTATAACCTAAAAGAAAATTTTAGATGGAGCGATAAAAGTTTCAGATAGTTATTGGAATTTGTGAGCACGCATGGCCTAGTCCAAATGAAATTCCAACATCTACCCATCATGCCAAAAATATTTTAGGTACCATAGGTATGAAAAAATTCCAGATAACCCTAAACCCTAAGAAGATTAATGTTTTCATTTGGGTGTTACTTAATGGAAAGTTGAATTCGTCAGAAGTTTTTTACAAAGGACATTGCATTCCCATCTTTTCCAGCCTTAAATCTCTCATCTCTGTTTCTCGGCTCCTGAAGACAACAATCATGTATTGTTCTCTTGGGGCTCGGTTGCTAAGTTTATTTGGCATTTCTTGATGGTGGAAAAAAAATCAAAGAAGAAGTTTTCAAGACTATGAGAAGTGAGTACGCTAAATTGAAGGTTTCGCACTGTAGCCTTCATCGAAGGTCTTCAATAGTCACCCCGCTCAGCAGTTTTTTAAATTGGGAAGCCTTTCTTTCATCCATTTTCTAGTCTGGCTGTTTTATTTGTTTTCTTTGTTTGTTCTTGTCTATCTTTTTTATTGTGTTTGTTTTTTCTGTTCTGTGTAACATATTTTGTACTCTCTTCATAGATTCTCTCTGTTCCCAAAGAAAAATTCACAAAGAATCAATGTTTTCAAGGCCATCGTCTTTCCACGCCTATGGCCATCGCTTTGCACATGGGCGAGTATTGTGCCTCTACATAGCTAAGGCAAGCTCCTTCAATCAGGCTCTCGCCTTTCCTCGCCATTTTGCGCCCTGCAGGCCAAGGCGTGCGCCTTGTTAAAATTTTATTTATTTATCAATTTCCTAACTTCCAAGGAACATACATCTATTTCCAAACAAAATTTTCTGTTTCCAAAGAAAGATTCATATTTTGTACTCTCTTTACTTGCTTTGTTATGAAAGTTCGGATTATAAAAAAAAATAGTATCTCTCACTATATATGTGTGTATATATGTATATAAACAATCGAACAAATAGTCCAAATAATAGGCAAGAAAAACAAGCAAGGGTTAAAAAGACTGTTAATAAGAATGAGGCATGATTTACCTAAGAAAATTCTGAAATCTCTGTTCTGCACTTATTCGTGAAAAAAACAAGAATCAATTCGGATAAGTCAATTGTAGAACTTCCATTCTGTCAATCCATCACACTGGAAGAGAATATCAAGATGGACAAGAATCCAAGGGAATCCCATACCCATTCTTGCACATATAGCATACCACTTGGTCAACCTTGTACCTGCAACCACTTGTTGAGTAGGCTTTATACAAAATCCAAAATGTTTTTTTGGTCCAATCCAAGTTAATATTTTTCATTTCATCGAGGACACACTCCATTTCTTCGTAGCGCTTTTGTGATGCATACATAACCATTTTACAATGATATAAAGACCGACACATTCGCCAACCTGAACATTCAGCACGACTTACAAAGTTTGTTGGCTTGTCCAGCGCATTACACCGAAAATAGGTAGAAATAATGGAGCGCATCACACGGATTGTAGTAACTGAAGTACCATGCTCAAATGCCTCATTTATTGAATTCTCCATTGCCTCTAACCAATCTTCTTGAGCATAGACTTTTATCAATAAGACATTCAACCATGGTCTGTATTCTTCTTCTGGAATAAGCTTTAACAAAGCCTCAATCTTTTTTACTTTATCTGCTATAGAACTCCTACAATATGCACATATCATAGCTCTAATAAGATAGAAATCCTTGCAATCGGCACGAACGGTTAACAAGTCATATAACTCTTCCATCTTTTCAAGATTGCAAGAATGTGCATATCCACGAAGCATCAATGAAAAAGTGTCCGTGTTGGGTTTTATTGCACTCACCTTCATCTTCAAAAAGGTTTTCTCCATTTTATCCCACATCCATGCAGTAACATACCCAGCTAATAAATTATTGTATGTGCTCACGTTAGGGGAGAGATTTAAAGCATATATCTCCTGCATGGTTGCTTCCATGTGATCAACTAACATCAAGCGACCAAATACTGATAGTAGAATGTTAAATGTTACAATAGTAGGACCAAAATTTGCCTCCCTCTTAAGATCTCGAAACAGTGAGTGGCATTTGTCAGCCATGCCATTAAACATGTAAGCTCCCATCAGTGCATTATAAGTAGAGGTTGTCTTGATCCCTCTATTAGAAGCTTCGGTGAACAACTCAAACGCAAGGTCAGCATTTTTTTATCTACCTGCAAGTGTAATACCCTTAGCATATTCCTCTGTAGTTAAAGGAAAGAAACCCTCTTGGCTTCTTCTCCAATTAAACACCTAAGTGCAAAAGAATAATGATCAGAAATTTCATGTCACCAAATTATTTGTCAAGGTCTTGTATATGACTACCAAGTTATTTAGAACATACAGTGGCTTTCAAAACTTGTAATGTCAAATGGGGATTCGATTATACTACTTAATGCCATAATGATGTATAATATTAAGCATAAAAAATAAAAATTCCAATTCAATGAAATTTCAACCGTGACTAACTAAACTCAAAGTTAGCTACAACATACTAATCATTTCCATCAATCCGATTAATTTCATTTCACTCTAAATACCATCCAAATGTTCTTGACCTCCTCATCTAGTACAAAAGAAGGAAGGTAAATAAACAAAAAAAAAACCATGTAAGACAATTAACAATTTGATGCAGCATGCAGTATAATCAAAGCAATTCTCACATAAGCATACAATTCAGTAACTGCATATGAAGCAATTACCATAGAGTTTTTTTTTTTTTTTTTTGAGAGGAAACAATCAATGAAAGTCAAACCCATCAAATTCAAGATACAGAGAGAGAGGAAAGGGAAAAACAACAGAGAGGGGGGAGGAGAAGAGAAACAAAGGGAGCGAAGGGAGGGGCCAAACAATTACCATAGAGTATGTAGAATTTAACTCACCTCCAGTGCTAAGTGAGGTTGTGAACCCAACTGCTTCAGCAACTCGACAAAAGCAATACGGTCAGCATGTTTCCGTAAGAGCAAGTCTTCATTATCTTCCAATTTTGTAATGATCTTATCAGAATCCTTGGCATTCTGAATCAGTTCATGTCGCACCTCCATGACCTTTCTTTGCATAGAAATTCTTACCAAAAAGTCATGGTCGGAAGGATACTTGGAGAACAATTTAATAATATCAGGAAGCACCGAAAATGAAGAGGGTGAGGGTGGAGGCGATGAGGAAGAGTGTGGTTGAGTATGGATGCCATGAGAAAACAAGTCATAATTCGAAGCCTTTGTGAGAGAGAACGTAAATGGAGCAGAAAAGTTTTGATTAACGATGAATTTAATAGAATCAGAAACCTTCCATAGTTGCTTCATCGTTGGACGCTTAGTTGGTAAAGTAATTTGCAGGCTCTGCACCACCTGCAACATAGGAATGCAGATGGAGGGAATTCAACTTTCACACAAGCATATTTTAAAAAGACTCCGATCAGAAGCGACAAACATGTATTATTCAAAATATACTAAACCAACAAACATGCATTACTGAAATGAAAACATAGTGTGAAAGTTACTAAACAGTATTAGACATGTACATGGTGCAGAACAAATAGTCTGAATGCAAGGATAATTATGATAAGCATGCTTCATTTTTTATGTAATACACGTTACTTACAGCATGACTCAAGAATTTCCAATTTTCCCTTCCAGCTTTTCGAACCTGGAGATATGGAGAAAATGATAACGATTTACTAGATATTTCAAATCTAACACCCCACCCACTTAAAGTAACTTTCTAATGAACATTATTAACTCTTAAGGTCATATTCATGCCTGAGAATCAGACACTTCCAAAATGCTCAACACCGAGAACTCAAATTTTACTTTCAATCCTTCAAGACGACCAAAGATAAACGTAGTTCTTCACCTTCACCTTTATTTTTAAAAAAAAAGTGACTCACCATTAAGAAAAGAGAAAAAACTAAAACATTAGATTCTTTGAGTAATGATCACTTATGACTCAGGATACTATGACTTCACCTCTTGCCACCTCATTCTTTAAGTAATCAGGATAACCTGCTTCTCATTAACAAACATTTCGCACCGAAATGATTGGTGGCATGTTGGTTTGGTTATTGGTCGTAATCCAATTCAACTACACAATCACGAGTTTGATCCTGAAAATCGGTATTTAACTCTCTCATCTTATTTGAGACAAGTAGTACCCTCAATGTTGGGTTTGTGGTCCCCTTCCCCAATTTGAACTCAAAAAAAATAATAACAATAATAACAAACATTTCACAATTAGAGATATTGATGCAAACAATAACTCGAGATTACATAGTATGAGGCAGGATTCATACACTCATCTTAAATTTTTATGGGCAAGAAGATTATTGTTACTATTTGTAGTTGGAAGAAAAGTCATCCTAAAACTCATTAAACTAAACAACTTCAACGTAAAATCCTTTAAATTGTCCAACCAAATGATAAAATAACACGTTAACCATAAACTACTTCTAAAATTATTGGTTCAATTTTTTCCTAAAAGATAATCTCTGACAAGTTATTATTGAATACAACTTCTAACATACGCGTTTTAAGAAAAGAAAAGGTCATGCATCCAGTGAAATAATGAAAAGATAAGATATGCAAATGACAGTAGGAATGACGGGAGAGGCCGAAATTAGCTTACATGAACAAAAACAACAGTAATAAGAACAATTATCTTACTCAAATCCAGGGTTCCTTGTAGCTTTATATCTCAACTTTCTGTGGTAGTTTTCCTGTAAACAGTTGCAAACGTGTGTGTGTGTAAGAATTTGAACAATCGAGAGGAGTATTAAGCAATAGAAAAACCATTTAGTAATCATTAAAACACAAAAATCCACACAACAAGCTCTCAACCTTGACGAGCATTTTTTAACATAAACCTTCGAACCCAGCAGAATAATTTGCATTCTCAGAACCCTTCTATTTCATTTCTATTACAGAAACTAGTAGACCAGAATTCCTCAGATTTTGTTGTTGATGAAGAAAAAGAAATTATAAAGTAAAGCACATTTAGGGTTTAGGTGCTGAAGGTTTCGTCGTTGAAAGCAGAAGAAACATGATTGTTACAGGTTGCTGGGGAGGAAATCAATGAGAATGAAAGCAATACAGTTGGACTAACTTACAAGAATCGAAGGATTTAAGGAATGCAGTGTATGGGTAAAGCAGGGAATGAAGAGTAATGAAGGACAAATGGTCGGTCCTTGAGATTATCGCACAAAAGCTCCCAATACACGTTGGTCGACGCTGGTACAGCTTTGAAGACACAGAATTGTCATTCGCCGGAGATAAGACGAACAAAAAGAAATGAATAAATACACGGCGGTCGGAGAGGGAGAAATAGTAGTGCTCTCTATATGCTTGGGTTTGGGAAATTATTTTTTGGATCAACCCTTGGATGGGATTCTTGACTCATCTTTTCTTTTCTTTTTTTTACAAAAATTAGTCAATATATTCATTGATATTAATATAACTTTTCTTATAAAATTGTATTAATAATACATAAATGCCTATAATACTATATTAATGACAAATACTTTGAACTAATAAAATATCATTCGGGACAAAAAATTGAGTTGGTAATGAAAAAGTGCAAAAGACCTTACTATGTGAAAAACAAAAAATAATAATAAACAAAATGTGTTGTAAAATTGTGGTTCGAACTATTGGAAATTTGATACCCAATAAAAATAAGAGAATTTACAATCAGCAGCACATTCTACCTCTTGTATTATATTTGTACTGAAATTTTTAAAATAATTCATCTATAGTACATTAATTTCTATCACTTAACTGATGATATAACTCAATTTAGATTTCTATCACTGATAGAAAATTGAAGTAGTAATAAAATTAGTCTATCATAGATTGAATTTTATCACTAATAAAATTCAAGTAATCTCAAATAATGATAGAACTTGATTTCAATTTTCTGCTATAAATAAATTATTTTTTATTTTGTATTTTTATTATACATGCAACTAGCCACCAATTGAACCACCGTCAGTTTTTAGAAATTATACAATTTTTAAAATTAAGTATTTTTTATACATACCAATAACCGATCTCCATATTCATTTGAATCCTATCGTGTAAAGCCAAGAATGAACCCTTGGAAGACCATATCTCCCTCGATACATATTTGTTTTAGGCAAATGACCCCTTTTAATTATACGTCTTTCCCCGTTCTTTACATCTATACTAATAAATGGAGCATAAATTGTACGGGTCTGAAACTTTAATGGTCTCAAACAAGTCTTAGAACTTGAATGAAACTTTGAGAGGTCGTAACTTTGAGCTCCATTAACCAAATTGGATTAATTTTTTTTTTTTTTATCCCATGTAACTTTTCGAGATCTATGTCGTCGGCAGCTTGTCCAACTCTTCAACTCAACACATCCGTTTTGGACCTCAAAATGGATTACACAATGTTTTTCTTGAACATTTCGTCTCTAACAAGTCTAAAACGACCGCCCTATAATTCCATAATGTTTAGCACAATGTGTTCTTTTTTCACTAGTATGAATGTACAATGCAATAAATTCATTGTCAGAAAGATTTTCGAAACAGAACACTAAAATCAAGTTCAATTTAGGATTCAAAAAGATTAGGGGTAATTGGATTCTAAAGTTGACGAAAGGGGAGAAGAAGAAAGGGAAGGGGAAGAGGTGAGTGAAGTTTTTTGGAATATGTAGTTTTTTAGGGGCTGTTTGTTTGAAGTTATTAAGGAGCTATTACAAATGAATTTTTACATCCCCTCTTCAAATAATTTCATCCAAATGAGTTATTGTAATCACTCTAATAATTACTCATTTCTAATCACTTAAATTAATCCCTCATTTCATATCATTCAAAATAATCATTCATTTCTAACCACTCATTTGTAATCATTTATGTTTAATCCTTCTTTTCTAACCACCCATTTCTAATAACTCAAAATAATCACTCATTTCTAACTACTTCCAAATGACCTTTTAACATCAATTCATCTACAAGTAACTTATCTAAACGACCTATTACTAAAACATAAATTCCTAATCACTTAAAATAAATTTGTAATAACTTAAAACATAGAACGCGGAGAAATTCTATCCTAACCACACTTAGTGGAATGACCCATGGGGCCGAGGACGAACACGTGGAATAACCCCTCGTTTATAATTACTCTCACCCAAGCACGCTTAACTACGGAGTTCTTATGGGATCAGGTGCATTAGTGCTGGTATAATCGCACCCAACATAGAATGCGCATAAATTGTCTACAAGCCACGCTGGGTGGAATGACCCATGGGGACGAGAACGAACACGTGTACGAACGAACCGACCGTTGGGCACTTGAGCTTGAAACAGACTATGGGGATCGATCGGGCACATTCCGAAATAAAAAAACTAGTAATGAGCACAGTGTGGCCAATTGTAAAAGCCAATAGTAAAGAAAAAACATTAAAGTTCAATGAAAAATAAAAAGGGGTGCAACACGAACACTTCTCAAGTAGTCACCCAACTTAGTACTACTCTCGTCAAAGCACGCTTGACTGCCGAGTTTTGATGGGCTTTAGTGCATTAGTGTTGATATGATTGCACCCAACATAGAACTGACAGAAATTGTATACAAGCCAGGCTGGGTGGAATGACCCATGGGGCCGAGGACGAACACGGGTGTGAACGAACCGACCGTTGGGTACTTGATCTCGGGACAACCTGTGGGGACCGGTCGGGCACATTCTGAAAAAAAAGAAGTAGTAATGAACACGATGTGACCAATTGTAAAAAATATGGTAAAGAAAAAACATTAAAGTTAAAAAGAAAAGGATGCAACACGAGGACTTCGCAAGTGGTAACCCAACTTAGTACTACTATCAACCATGCATCCTTAACTGCAGACTTCTGATGGGATGCAGTGCATTAATGCTGGTATGATCGGTGCCAACATAGAATGCGTAAAAATAGTATACAAGCCACGATAGGTAGAATGACCCAAGGGGCCAAGGACAGACACGGGTGCAAACAAACCGACCATCGGGCACTTTAGCTCTAGACAGCCTGTGGGGACTAGTCGGGCACATTCCGAAATAAAAAAAATTAGACAAAAAAAGTAGTAACGAGCACGGTGTGATAAATTGTAAAAAACAATAGTAAAGAAAAAAAAATTTAAAATGGTTCGACACAAGGACTTCCCAAGTAATTACCCAACTTAGTACTACTCTCGCCCAAGCACTCTTAACTACGGAGTTCATATGGGATCTGGTGCATTAGTGCTGGTATGATTGCAACCAACATAGAACACGCAGAAATTGTATACAACCCACGCTGGGTGGAATGACCCATGGGGCTAAAGACGAACACGGGGGCTTAGTTTTCCATAATCTAAGGGCTATAGAGACACGGCGTATTCTTGTCTCATTCGGTCGGTGTCGTTGAGGATTTTAATCCTGCGCCCGATAGTCGTGGATGTGTTATAACATGTTGCCCCTGCGATGCCTAATTTATAGCCTTATAAGCAGGCTCTGATCATAGTGTACACCAGCTATAGAAAGGGTTTTAGCTTGGGGCGATGGGTATGAATAGGCTGACTCGGATCGCTGGTGAGGGCCTCCAGGACCGTGACTCAGTGGACACCTTTCTTCAAGTCGTTAGGCATGTCTACTTAGACCAGGTCAGTACTATGTATGCCTACACCTGACTGGTTTTCAACACTATGCGGTGTATGCATACACGAATCGAGTGTCAGGTAGATGGCTCACCTGGACCGATGTCGTCAGTACACCAGTAGTGAAAAGTTGTGTTTGAGCTAGATAGTTGTGTTACAAACTTCATGGCTAGTCGTATTATCTAGAGAGTGTCTCAAAGGCCTCACAAGAGAGTTGTGTAACGAACTTCATAACCTGTTATATTCTTGCATTCAAGTGAGTGTCTCAAAAACCTCACAAGAGAGTTGTATAATGTACTTCATAACCTGTCATGGTGAGCTTGGGTGAGCATCTTTAGGGCCTCACAAAGAAGAGTCGTGTAATGAATCTCATGACTAGGTAAAAAGCTAAGCTAAGTTGAGGGTAAGAATGATGGATTGAGAAAGGCATGTAATGAAACTCATAGTTAGTTAGTAAGCTCTATTGAGACGAGGATAAATGTGTATTGCTAGCATGATGAGTTCTTCTTTGTGCATTGTACCCCTGTTAGGGAGTTCTTACAAAGTATTCTTTTATACTCACTTTTTCTGTGGCTATTTTCTTTCCACAGGTAATGAGAGACACCACCAAGGCGGTTAGCTGGGAGATATTGAAGAGATCATGGGCGAAACTACTGTATTTTCTTGAGTTGTTGATAAGATAAATGTCACTTGTTTTTCCTATGTAGCATGCAATATTTAAACTCTTATTATTTCTGTTAATTGTTGGCATGGATGCCTTTACTTGTATTTAATTATTTATTTGAAACATTTTGGAAACACTTTGCCCAAGGGCTTATTTATTGAAAATTTGAAACAAAATGTAATAGGAGCAGTTATCATAGGTATTTACTTATCATTCGAAATTTAAATTCTCATGTTTGTAACTGAATTTGAGTCAACATGAGTAGGAATAGTAGTTTAAAATTACGAGTCCTTACTACAGGACGTATGTAAGTTCAATCATCTAGGAGACCTAAGACCAACCCTAAACTAATGAGCAAGCCGAACATAATAACGTTTCATACACCCACATTAACTTGTATTACATAAGTACTAGTTAGATTCTTAAGTGATTGACGTCTCAACTCTATGAATATCATACACATTAAACCTATACCACCTTAGTAAACCCCTAATACTTTGCTATCAATGGTCATGATCATCTGGAATAACAATCGAGTATAGTATACATCAAGGGCAAATGCAGAGGGATCTGGGAGAGTTGCATTAATTTTTTAGATTTGTTGTGAAAGTGGATTGCACACATATTTTAATATTATTTCTGGCAAGAATCAAGGGGGATCTTGTTGTTGCATAGCTAAGGTCGTAGCAATGCGCCATCAGACATTGCACTCAACAAGTTAGGGATCATCAAACCACCAAACCTTCCAATGGCCTCTTAAGTTTCGTGATTTGTTATTTTTATATATAGAAGTTGACCTCCAAAAAATAATTTAAATCTTATGCCTCCACAATTATCAATCTCTAGTAAATCCCATTATATACCATGTAATAAACCAAACAATAATACAAACTAAATTCTAACTTTATCCTTAGCATCAAATTTATAATATAACCTAAATTAAAATCTTACTTTCATTTTGATAGCGGTAAGAATCTAATCATCTACGCGTAAATAAAACACATTTACATTCTAATTTTGAGATTGAACCATCATCTCAATGAGAAAATAGTCGTATCACGGCCAATTAGGGGTGTCTCACATGGTGCTTTGAACAACAAAATGATAAAAAGGAGACCGAGTTATAGCAAAATTTGATTCTCAATGTAATATGAATATACTAAGTTATGTAAAATCATCTCGAAGAACCAAAGAAACCATGTCTTCATAAGCAACAGTTGAAGACGTTATGAAGTGATGCTGGCAATCTAATACACATGAAGAAAACTCTGCATTTCTATAAGCATTTGGTGCTAGATAGGGCTAAGATAGTTCACAAATCTACCTGTCATCAAGTTCAGGAAAGGTGTCAGAGTATTGTTATGGTTCATATATATCTCAGAAGATGTGCACCAAAATATTTAAGTCAATAACTGATACTGAAGTTAGGGAGCATGGACAAAATAACACTATCATAACAGCTACAAGTAATTCAGACTGTACCATTTATCAGAAAGCTAAAGGCATACTAATAATCATTTCATTAGTCTGTCTATCTAATTCTGTGTATTTTAGTTCAACAATAATTGGGGTGGGGGAATTCAAATACGAACTCGTGACCTCTTAATCATAAGCATACATTTTATGTCAATTGAACTATGCTCATGTTCTCTCTATTTCCATCTTTTGAAATTTTAGAATTTATTCCAAGTTCCATTCCACTTTTTTCATCACAGATAGGATTCGGACGTCAAGATTGAGTCTGTTCTGTTTCAAAATCAACAGAAGCAATAACAGAGTGAGGCATTCACGTCGGCTATAAAACTCTCAGATAGGCATCTGAATCAAAACTTTCAGATAGCTTCCTGAATCCTAACTTTCAGAGAATCCAAACTTTTATTCCATATATATAAAAGGGTCGAAATCACAAATTAGTTTTAAGCTCGTGCTTTTGCACCTGGACTCTAGTGAAACCTCTTTTTTTTTAATAAATGATCCAAACTTCAATACTGGTGAAGATAGTCAAAGAAGATGTTCCTTCATTTTCGACCTTAATGTTGAGTTCTCAATAAGGAGACAAAAAGGATCATTTCTCTAGAATTACGTTTCCAATGACATTAGCTCTGTGGAAACTTGCAGCACTTATAAGGCATTTCATCTAAATTAGGTCTGCTAATCAGAAAGATGAACATGAAGTTGAACACAGATACTTGAAGAAGATGCTCCTCATTTCCGACCATAATGGGCGAGTTCTTAATATATACAAATGGATCATTCCTCTGGAATTATATTTCCAATGACATAAGTTCTCTGGAAACTTAGCAGCATTTATCAGACATTTCATCTAAAATTATGAGGCTGTTTGAAAGAAAACTGTTAAAACACCAGGTTCCAGAGTGCACACAAACAAACAATAATATGATAATATGATAACAAAATACACGGTCAGCCACCTTTCGAGGCGGGCCACTTTCAATTGTCAAGTGACTCATAAACCATTATGGAGTGACCTAATGGTTAGAAGGATATTCAGTAACTAAGAGATGTGATAGCCAGGTTCAATTCATGGTAACCATCTAACTAGGAGTTAATTTTTTCCGAGTTTTCTTGACATTCAAATGTTGTGGGTCTAGTGGAATGTCTCGTGTCAATAGTCAAGGTGCGAGTAAGTTGACCTAGACATCACGGATATAAAAAAAATTTCCATGTGACACCGTTGCAAACATGCGTAAAAAAGCATACCCAATGCCAAAACTATTATAGAGCTTAAAACTAATTAAGCTAAATAACCATTTTACCCTTCCAAGCATATTCATTCTTAATTGGTGGTCTGACATGTCCCCCACATAAAAATCTACTCAAGGTAGAAGTATGGAAACTTATGCTTGATCATAGATGTCGATTCCCAGAGGGACTAATGTTCGGGGAGACCTTTCCACTACATCAGGACTTCGACTTCTTTTGTTTTTTCATTCCTCTTGTAGGCAAATATCTCATGTGGAAACTTATGCTTGATCATAGATGTCGATTCCCAGAGGGGCTAATGTTCGGGGAGACCTTTCCACTATATCAGGACATTGGCTTCTTCTGTTTTTTCATTCCTCTTGTAGGCAAATATCTCATGTGGTTGGGCAACCCATTCGAATTAGTCTGTCAGCATTGGGGGATGGTCAGTGATATCCCCCAATGCTGACAGACTAATCATAGATGTCGGAAAATATCAGGACTTTGGCTTCTTCTGTTTTTTCGTTCCTCTTGTAGGCAAATATTTCATGTGGAAACTTATGCTTGATCATAGATGTCAATTCCCAGAGGGACAAATGTTCGGGGAGACCTTTCCACTATATCAGGACTTTGGCTTCTTCTGTTTTTTCATTCCTCTTGTAGGAAAATATCTCATGTGGTTCGGCAACCCATTCGAATTAGTCTGTCAGCATTGGGGGATGGTCAGTGATATCCTCGTCACTTGGGACTTCCTTCAGCAGGAAATGGAATGCATGGAATATCGGGTGAATGTTGGACTGTGCTGGCAATTCCAACCTTAGGCCACCTAGCCTGCTCATTCCATTACAAGCATATGATATAGTCCAAATAATTGGGCCTGAGTCTCGCTCCCTTGCTTGGCCACCAAAAACTGCTTGTACGATCGCAATTTTAAGAAAAATATAACTTCCTTCCTCAAACTCCACGTCACATCTTCTCCAATACATGTTTTTCTTCATTCTTTATAGTGCCATTGCAAACACTAAGTGTTCTTTAATCTTCTCCAGCATGCGATCTCTTTCACAAAGTTGATCATCCAAAGTGCCATTTGCTGTCCATTGATCCCAATAAAACATACTAGATAGGTTCCAAGATACATTGATATGATCATATGAAAATATTAAAAAATTTACGAGATAAACCAAGTCTTAAGGTTACTTGGACCCTCCCTTTCTTGAAACCACTTATGCCCTAACCCAAAATGGTGAAATAATTACTTACCTTCAACATTCTTTGTACCTAAGGAGCCTCATTGGTAGAGGCTTGGGATCTCCAAGGTATGCTCTCCTAGAGATCCCATGTTCGAAACTCACAAGTGAGCTTAATTGTAAAATAGCTAGTTGTCTTTCGAGTCTAGACCTTGATGAGTGTGGTTGCCCCCGAGTATGTAATGGGACGAAGCTCTCATTCCCGATAATTAAAAAAAAAACCTACTGCATTCCCCACCACCTCTAATTACAATCAACCATCCTAAAAAATTCTCAAACTAATTACTAATAAATCCAATCCTAATTCCTATAACGCATAAAAAATCATGCAGCCAGAAAGCTTCAAGGGTTGTTTGTTTGACCATATTTAGGTAGTTTTTGGGTTAAGGAGTTATATTGAGGAGTTGTATTGAGTAGTTAAAAATTTGTGTCAAAAACTCGTTTGGATGTAGTTTTTGTGTAGAGGAGTTAGAGTCAAAATCTTGTTTGGATGTAGATTTAAAAATGAGTAGTTATTTTTAGTAGTTAAAAAAGAAATGATTAAAAATAAATGGTTAAAAATGAGTTATTTTGATTTATTTGAAAGGAATGATTAAAAATAAGTAGTTAGAAATGATTGAGTAGTTATAAATGAATGATTAAAAATGAATGGTTAGAAATGAGAGTTATTTTTAAAAGTATAAATGAGGAAGAGTTAATAAAAACTCGTTTGGATGTAGGTTTTGAGGAGGAGTTGATAACTCCTAATACCAACTCCTACCTAAATATGTCAAACAAACAGCCCCTCAAGGAACCAACGAAATGAAGAATATTAGGTTCCATTGGACTGGTAATATGGAAGTCATTAATTTTCATCATTTAAGAGAAGTTACAAAGTTTTACATAAGTAATCCATTCATTTGAACTAACTTGTAGAGTTATTCTTATTTTACAAGTCATACAATAGGGAAACATTAAGATCTTATGGTAACTGAAAAATGTACTCTCTGAAGAACTAGATTTCATTCTTGACATTCAATCACCAGCATTAAACCACTCTCCTTTAGATTTGTCCACATTTAATACATGATATACATTATGCAGGGGATAATTCTATCACATCCAGGATGCTCAAAATGATCATTGATAGAGTGTAAACACTACACCCTAATCCAGAAAGCTCCTCACCTCCCATCAAAATGAAAAATGCATCTCTTGAACTTTCTACAATCGGGATCGTTGACCAATTTGATAGGTGGCAATAACATAGTAATTAAAAATACTTATGTACTACTCTAGCTAGCTTTTCTTGTCATTTTGGATTCTAAAATATTCCCATTACCAAAAATGAATTTCCGTGTAACTTCAGCTAATGGATGGTACGGGTAGTAAGGTATTATGTTAGTTAATTTTAAATGGCTAGATATTCGATTCCGCTGTACCAACATATATTCCGAGAAACTCTAGTAATTAAGATAGTTAACGATCTATAGAACTCAATTCAATGCGAATGAAACCAACTAAAAAATGGGTAGGAAGCAAAAGGCAGAAGAGAACTAACCTTCTATGGAGGAGCTGGCTTCGGCGGGCAGCTCAGAAACAAGGCAAGCAGAGGCAATTGCGCTATGAATAGGTCGAAGAGAGCTCAATTCTCGCCGCAACAACCTAACAAGAAGGCATCCTAATGAAATACAGAGACAAATGAAAGTAAAATCGAAACAAGAAGATGAATGTAGAGAAGCGAGCAGCAACCTCAAAGGGTGAGGAGAAATTGAAGTCCTCGGAGAAACGAAAGATGAGCGGAAGGATGAAACAGGAACATTTTTGGTGGCGCAACCGATCGATATTCTACAAATTGCTCGGAGACTCGACGATCTGAGTGCAGCAGAAGCAGCCATGTCCGACTCCAGATTCTGTGAACTACGAACCCTAAAACCTCCCCCACAATCCCCCCGGCAATTTGAAACTGAATTTACAATTTATTGGACTTTTAGAAGGAAGCCCATGTAATGGATTGGGCTCCATTAATACTATATTAATACACTATACTTTATTAATAACATATAATATTATATTATTAATACTCTAAATTATATTCGACAACAAGTATTAACTGCATTTTTTACTATGAATGCAAATATTTTCAAATTTGCTTAGATCTGTAGTTATTTTGTGAAATTGGACTATCCAACACAATTTTCATTTAGGCTACATACTTTTAATTTTATTTTGATTCTTTTACTTTTAAATGTCAAATTTTAATTATTATAACAATAATAAAGCTAAAATTTAGTATTTGTTGTTAATTTATTACTATATTTCATTTGTAAATTTTTTTGGTCGGGCCATCAGGGTCGTTTATGTTAAATGTGTTGTGGTTGGGATTCAAACCCAGGTCTTTAGGAAGTCTATTGGGTTGCGTGCCAGTTAAGCTATTTGGAGCTCTTGTTACTCTTTCCGCGGCATATCTTGGTTAGCCTTGAGTCCTTGGGGTTTTGGTGCATTTGATTAAAAAGGAAGGGAAAATAGGGTTGTTGTGTTTCTTCTCCAAATCACCCATAGCCGCCCAAGCCCTTCTCTCCCAAGCTCCAAGCCGATTTCCATCTCCCTAGCAGCCCCATTGTGTCATCCCGGGTAAGATTCATCGTTCTCTTCTTCTTCTCCGATTGATGTTCTTGCTGGCCGAGTGAAAGAGAAGGTGCGTTGTGTGTTTTGTTGCAGCTAGCCGCACGCCCAGCAGCAGCCCTGCATCGCGTCGCCTACCCGTCGCGCCAGCAGCCAGGTCATGCCGCACCAGACGCCCCGCATGCGTCGCGTCGCGTCCCAGCTTTTCGCGCGCTCAGCGCCCGCGTCTCGCCTGTCCGCATCAGATCTCGCCGCGCGCGCGCTTCGCGCCCAAGATCTCGCTCGCGCCAGCGTGCCTCTCGCGCTGCGCACCACCACGCGCGCCCCAACTCCGTCTGTCCGTGCGCAGCCCAGCGCCCCAGCTCCGTGACATAGCCTGTCCACGCGCGTAGCCCTGCCGCACCAGCCCGTCTGTCCGCGCTCCAGCCCGTGTCGTGTGAGTGCTCCCGAGCCGAGCCCTGTTTGTTTTATTTTATTTAGTCCTATGGATTGTGATTATTGTTGTGCTTGTTAGGTTCTCATTAACTAGCTCGGGATCGATCGCAGCTTAGGATTCTTGTGTGTAGTTGCCTCCCGACTAAGGTAAGGATTTCTTACCGGAGTTGTGTGGGCCCTGCGATATGATATGTGATAGCTGTTTGTTTGCTTGACTGTGTTTATCAGCATGTTAGTGGATATGTGCTCTGTTCTGAATTCTGACTGGCATGAATCTCGTATTGTTTCTCATGTTAGCTCCATGCTAGGTTGTCCTGTTCTGACATGTTCGATATCTGTCTTGCTTCGTAGTACCATGCTAGGTTCGTTGTTTCTGTTGAGCACGTTTGGAATGTTTGCTGGGTATGTTATTGTTTAGAGTTCAGATAGGTAGCATCATCCGGGCCAGGATGCATAACGTAACTTGCATCCACGGCAGGGACGTACGAGGTAGTACTTCGTCCCTGATCCACCGTTAGGGTTTAGCTAACCCTAACGGCAGGCCCTGCAATCTTGGGTGAGGGTGGCAGACTGTTAAATTCCCTAACGGTCGGGATGATGACTAGGCATTGCCTTGTCCCCGGCAGTCGGCACGTCCTCAGCGTGTTCGGGCGTAGCCCGTGATTGCCACCTGATAGGGCAAGTACGGCTTCCTGTTGTAAGCCTACCACGACTGGTTCCTTAGCCTCAGGTGCGGTGGTTCAGGTTGACATAGTTCACGTGTCCAGGTCTCACACCCCTATGTCGCTGACACCGATCCGGAGATTAGTTAGGCATGGTGATCGGACTGGGCGCCAGAATGAGCGTTTGCGATGCATGCGGTGCGCGCGACACGCTCATTACAAACGCCGACCGAGAGCTCCTCGGGATCTTGAGTTCAGTGCACCTTTCAGATCGACGATGAGACAAGCTGAGGCTGAGACTTGTTTCTCGTATAGGATCGTATCGTGTGGTGGATTATTCCGGAGTAAGACCCTGAGATGGCATCCGAGGTTATGTGTGGATTTAAGCTATGTGCTCTCTTCTGTGTTTATATTCATAGCTTGCATACTTTCTGCTAGATGACCAGTTATATCGTATTGTACCCCGTTGGGATTCTTACTTGAGTAATTCGTTACTCACCCCTTATTTTGTGGTTTCCCACAGGTAACCAAGGTGCGAGACAGGATGGCTGAAGGAGGAGCTGTGATCATGGAAACCAGCTGTCGAACTCTGAATTTTATGTCTATGATTCTTTATGCTTTATTTTCCTCTGAATGCATGTAGATGGGCACGGAGCCCTAGGATGTTTTTCTGACTGTTTTTCCGGATTCTAGCACTGTTGTAACTGTTGGAAGTTTTGAATGGTTTAAATAAATCTCTGATCAGAGTGAGTTTTGGAAATGTATTTGAATTGAAACAGGTGCTTGGAAACAGGGACAGGTTTCAGGGATTTTATATTGACTTTTAAATGGATGTTTGTATGTTTTAGCTTTCACTTAGAATCCGAAAACCATTCTTGCATATTGTCTGTAACTTTTGAATGCATACATTGAGGTAAAGGCCTAATTTAGAACCCCTTTTGGGTCGGGTCTTTACATTACATCAAATATTTTATTAAAAAAATGAGGTTTTTTTATGAATTAAAATTATTATTCGTTGATAATTTTTTAATGAAATAATTAATTTTAAGATCGAATTTTCGAAAGTAGAATTAAATTGGATTACAACCAATCTACCAAGCCAACATGCTATTGACTTTTTCGATAGAGTTAAAATTATTTTTAGAAGAAATATTTAAATATTGATATTAGCCGAAATTAAAAGATAAATTTGATAAAATTTAAAATGAGATTTAATAAAAAAAAAAAATTTCTTAATTTTTAATAGGGATTTAATAATAGAGGATTTGAAGAGTAGTTAAAAAGGAGTTAAAGAGTGATTGTTTACTACAAAAAAAAACAAACAAGTGGTTATTAAAGAATGGTACTTCTCATGTCCAAAGAACAAACATAGCCTACGCAAATTGGAATTTGGAGTCGGCCGCTTGCTTTTCTCTTTCTTTCTTTTTTTTTGTTCTTACGGCTGATGAACTTTTCTTCTGTATTTTCCCTTTTATTCTTCTTTTAAGTTTAGATTTTGTTTAGTTTCTTAGTAACTTTCTTTTTTTCTTCTTATTCTTCTCTTTCAATTAATTTATTTTGTTCTTGCTTTGAAGTTTGGATTTTGTTCTTATTTACTTTTTTATTTTCTGAAATAATGCTTTCTTTCTCGGTTCATATCTACACCATTCTGTTTTTATGTTTTGCTTCTTTTAAATTTTTTTTGTAATTAAATTGTTTAAAATTTATCTCATCTGGGACTTCAAATTTTGTAGATCACTTTTTCTTTGTTAGTTTATAGTTTTGTAGTCAAAACTTATCACTTTTCCTTATCATTTACTCTTATTTGATGGCATCAAATTATTTATTTTTAGGAAAAAATCGACAAAAAACCAAACCAAACAGACTTGAACCGAATTAGATTGATTCAGTTTTGAAACTAAAATCGAAGATATTTGATTTTGTTCAGTTTATAATATCTAAAACCGACATATTCGGTTCGGTTTATGGTTTGGTCAAAATCAGACCAACCGAACTGTGAACACCTTAACTAAAACGCATCCAATTTAAAATAAAACGCAAAGTAAGATAAATACTTAATGATGATATAAAAATCAAATAAATATAACTAATTATAGTATTAGCAAACCAACGTGGGTAAGAGTGGTAAAGAAGAGGAAAATGCGATAATATTCATGTCTTTATCCAATATGTGTACTTTATATGAGTTTTGGTCTAAAAATGAGGGATGCGGTAACTCCAAAGAAATGGACAAGATATTTCTTTACTAAAATTATAAAAATTTGGTAGTTAGTCTTAAAATAAATGGTATTTGAATGAGAAACAATAATTCTTTCAATTTTGTACTTAAAAAAAAAACTCTTTCAATTTCAACACTATTTTAATAAATTAGCTTTAAACTCAATTAAATCATTAATTTATTATTGAATTTGACCTGATTTGCTTTCTTTATAAAGATTTAAGACTTTTTTTATTGAAGTATTGATGTGTTAATCTTTATAAGAAGAATTTCATGAGCTGACATTTATTTTTTGAGTAATCATGAGCTGACATTTTGAACGTATTCGTGTGAACAACTTTCACAATCGATTAACATAAAATAAATTATTTTTATTGTTTACGTACGTCTTTAATTACTATTTTCTTCAAATTTTTTTGATACTCAAACATTTATTACTAATTTTTTAGTTTTATTTTTGTTCAATTTATTTTAAGTCTTATGAATTTCATTATTATCTTGTTTTCACCTCTAAATGAACATTTGAAAAGTTCCTTAAAAAATGAATATTTGAGAAATTTAACTTACTTAAATTATTATGAAAA
Organism: Sicyos edulis; assembly: GCA_036507275.1. NCBI lineage: Eukaryota > Viridiplantae > Streptophyta > Magnoliopsida > Cucurbitales > Cucurbitaceae > Sicyos > Sicyos edulis. The sequence goes on along the minus strand of CM071856.1, from coordinate 12,525,108 downwards.
ATGGACACAGACATTGAGAATTAAAGAATATAATAATCATTATATAATACCAAAACATTGAAGAAGAAAAGGTAAGTCATGTCAATACATGACTTCTTAACATAAATTTTGCATTTCTCTCGATAATGATAAAATACTTATATAAGTTGTTCGACATATAGATTCTATTATTTCAAAAAAAAAAAAAGAAGACAGATTCTATTCTATCTAAATGTATCTTGCCACATATAAAATAATTTTACGATTGAAACCATTCAGAAAAAAAAAAAAGAAATAGTAAAAAAAAGTAGAAAAACAAAAAGAAAAGAACCTATTTTTCTCCATTTCTTTCAAAAGCATAAATTAAAAATGACTTGGAGTTTTCTTCTGGCTTCGAGTGGCATGCAAAAGCTATTAGAGAAATCTCTCCATGATGAATCAATCCAATTGTCTAGCACCTTTACAACATACTTTTCTCTCTCAAGTTATCACAATTCACCTATAATGACTTGAAAGAAAATTGAAGCTGGCAATGAAAAAAATGGTTAAAAACTCTATTTTTATAGTTGAGGAAGATGAAAAGTTATAAAACTTTTCAAATTCTAAGTCATCGAACTATAGTTAATTATGATTAAAAAAACCAAATCTTAAATATTTTAGGAAGTAAAAAAGACTCCTATAGCATTTAAAAAAAGAAAAAGAAAAGAAGAAAAGACTACTATAGATAGCAATATAAACTCTACCTATTAAATACAAATTTATGAGCATTTTAGAAAGAGTTACATTATGATATTGTATAATTTAATATCCATATTTCTACTTTTTTTTTTTTGTAAAAAGATATGTATTCATTACTAATATTAATAATTTTATTATAATCTTTTCTTATTACAAAAATTAATGTGAGGAATACTTGAAATAACAAAGTTATTAGCAAAATATTTGAAATTATTATTCCTCTAAGTTACTTTAAAGATAGTATAAATCAAAGGGGATTTTGCATGTATAACAAAAAAAGGCAAAATATTTCCATCTATAGCACAAAATCTAAAATAATTTTATTTGTAGCAGAAAATTCAAATTGACTTCTATCACTTGTTGAGTTCTACTAGTGATAGAATTCAATCAATGATAGACTCATTCTATCACTCCTTAAGTTTTCTATCAGTGATAGAAATCTAAATTGAGTTCTATCACTAGGTGAGTGATAGACTATCACTAGGTGAGTGATAGAAATAAATATGCTATAGATGAATTATTTTTAAAATTATGCTACAAATATAATACAAGAGGTAGAATGTGCTGCTGATGGTAAATTCTCTTGAGAAAATAGGGAATTTGCAGTTTTAAAGATAGTATAAATCAAAATAGGGAATTTGCATGGTATAACAACTTTTTTACACAGTGTACAATTATAGCAACATTTTAAAAATAATTTTTATAACAAATTCTGCTTAATTTTTAAAAAATCTCTATTTACCTTTTTTATCGAAGACTTTGATAGAATCTATCATTTTTTAGTGACGAAAGTCTATCAATTTTATCAGTAAGACTCTATCAGTCCTTATTAGAATTTAATGGAAATCTATCCATTTACTTTATTTATTAGTAATTAATTCTATCAGCCACTATTGACAGAATCTATCAACATTTACATGTTTTGCTATATGTGCAAATATTCTTATTATTGTACCATTCAAGGAATATTTTAGCCCTTTTATAATAATACATGCAAAAGTCCCATCAAAATAAGATTATATATTTTGGATTAAATCAAATTTAAGTATACAAAGATGAAATAACATATTTAAAAATTATTAAAAAAATGTACAAATTTGAAAGAACAAAGTTATTAACTGAAATTATTATTCCTCTAAGTTACTTTAAAGATAGTATAAATCAAAATAAGATTATGTATTTTGGATGAAATCAAATTTAAGTACACAAACATGAAATGACATATTTAAAACACTATTAAAAAATGTACAAATTTAAAAGAACAAAGTTATTATTTGAACAAAATGGTTTAAACAAATGATTCTTTAAGCCATTTGTAAGATAGTAAAATAAATAATTTAATAAAAATAAATGATTGAGAATTTTGAAAGAGGGTGGGAGAGAAAGTGAATGGGTGGGAAAGTGAAAATTAACCTTAAAAATGTAAATTTGGAAGAATGAAAAAGGATAAACGTGGATGAGTATAATGAAATTAAGATAATCAAATTTGTATATAATATTTCAAAAATGGTTCTCCTCAAGTCACATTTTAAAGTTTTAGTATTAATGTTAACATATGAAAAATAGAATTCAAAATAAAACAAATATTATGAACTAAAATATAATAACAATCATTATAAAAAAAAGATACAATATTGAAAAAGAAAAATAGATACTTCAACAGAGAACTTTCTTAAAATAAATTTACACAATCTCTTGATCATGATAAAACAAAGATCATTGTTAATACATAAAATGAAAGAGAAGTTAAGGAGAAAGAACGGAAAAAAAGAATCTAATAATTTTTTTTATTTCTCTGAAATTATACATCATTCATTCCATTTTCTATCATCTTGAAAAAAACAAATGCATGGTTTGAAGACTAGATAGTATTTGTATCGAGATGAGCTACTTTAAAGATTGGAGAGTTTTTTTAAAACAATAAATTGAGAAGAACAAACCAAACCAAATATGATAAATCTTAGAGTTGGTGATAAATGATGAAAATAACTCATTTTTATAAGTAGAAATTGAGAGTTACAAAACCCTTCAATTCCAAAACTTTTAAAATGAATTATTTTCCCAAATTAATTTGCGAAAAACCATTTATATTCTCACTTTTTAGAGGTTTATACACTATTTAATAGATACTTAAATTTAATTTTTAAGTTATGGAAGGGAGAGTTATAATTTTTCAAATTTTAGTATTAATAGTGTAATAGATTTCATTTAATATTTAAAATATAAAACATATAAGAAAAACATTTAAAAATAATAGTAATAACTTAAGGAGTGGGTGTTAGTAGATTTAATTTACCAAGGATTAGTGGCGCAGTTGGTTATCTTGTTTGGTATTAATCCATTATTCGACTCTCATATTATTTGAGAGCAGTTGTGCCCTCTATGTAGGGTTTGGGGAATAAATGTTTTTTTTTTCGAAAAATATTTTTTATATGGATTATTTATGCCAATGGTGTAATTTAAAGTGTGGTTTAGGGGTAAAATCGTCCAAAAATAATTCTCCCCATAAGCAATATTTGAAAGTAGTATATGATAACTCCATTTAAAAAAAAGTTACATGTATAATAGATGTAAGTGATTTTGTTTTTCAATTTCGCTCTTTATTAATAGTTATCAATAAATTGATTAAAAATTTATAGCAAATTGATTGAAGGTTATCAACATAAGATTATAAATATTTTTTGAAAACAATTAAAAGTTATAAACTTAACAAATTGAAGCATGTACATTTTTGTCATTTTATAGAGATGTTGGTCTATAGTCGGACTCACAACACAATTTAAGATAATATAATTACGAATTATGACGTGTAAGGTGCAATGGTGTGATGCATTCCTAAGCCTTATTTCGCCTAAGCGCGAAAGTCTAGCTAAGCGAAGTGTTGTGTGATCTCCCTAGGTTGCACAAGTGCATGCAGTCCTGCTGTAGCAAGTTTTAAAGTAAGTAAAGGTCATCTCCACGTAGATTTTTAATGTGTTTTTACTCAATTTTCAAACAAGAGTTAGTGGTGAATAATTGTTGGTGAAGCAAGCGTGTAATGATTAAATTAAACAAACTAACGGAATAGACAATATGAGACTAAGTATCGGAAGGGTGTAAGGTTTTCAGGTGATTCGCTAAAGCGACGAGGTTAGCAAGGAGCAACAACTAGCAGGTTTCCTTTTGGCTCTATCGAGCTCTTGAATTTCACTTTCTTGAGCTCGTAGTTCGATTCTCTCAAACTCAAACAGCTGTTACCGTAAACCATAAACATTAGACGAACCTTATCTTTAAGTGTTCTTTGATTAACAAGCAAAGCCTAGCAATTCTAATGTTATACATGCGAGTTCGTTCTACCCCATTTCTCTCGAAAGCAAAATAAAGATCTACAAACGGTTTATCAGATGGAATGTAAATAAAATTCATATAGCATGCATAAAAAGTTCATCTCGTTATCCCTTTGCCCAAGCGAATCTCCCTACTTCCCCTTTACCCTTTCGACAATAGGTTTAGCTATGCATACTGATGGACAAAGTCGAAATAAACGAAGAAATAGATAACATGTTCATTAAAACGAAAGACTAAGTGAACAGTGTGAAAGCAAAAATAGTAGAATGAGTAAAGGTAAGAAAACTTCTGAAAGTTTATAAACTCCAAAAGGTTCTCTGGTAATGATACTCTCCGGTTATAAGGCGACACAATCTGCCGAACACAAGTAAACTACACTAGAATGCGGTAAAAACAACTTAGCCCAAGTGGAATTATTTCAACAGCCTAAATAACTAATTGGAAGATGAGATTTGGTCGGAAGGTTGGGGAGCTAAAACGAAGAATTTCTCTAACAAATCTCCACTTTAGAATCTCCAACCCTTTGAATGGAGACAATGATCGCTTTATATAGGGCTCCTGATAGTTTCTGCGAATTGCCTGCTCCATGCTTTAGCAAATTTTTTAGATGTTCTAGATAGCGGTGTAAGTTGAAAAGGGAAAGATATGTACGAGCGGAAGTTTTCATGCCAGCCAATGCTAATTCCCTTATAGTGGTTTTTGTTGGAGAAAAAAAAGAAGCTTTTGCAGCCATTGGAACACTGCTCTACCAAAATTCTGCTCCATGTTGGGGCCTGATCGACACACTCAATTTAATTAAAATTATAAATAAGAAGAATGATGACGTGGCTTGTTCAGGACTTCGCCGCAGCGAAGTCTCTACTTCTGATTAGGCAAAATGTGTGTGTGTGATCCCCAAAGAATGTGCAAGTATACACAGTCTTTGTTGTAGCAAGTCTTAAAGTAAGTAAAAGTCATCTCCATAGGGAATAGTTATTAGTGTCATGTTCAAGCGAAATCGAGAGTCAGGGTGCTGGGTGAGTTTGTTTTGGCGAAGTAAATCTAAACTAAGAAAATTAAAGATAAATCGGAGAGTTTCGCTTCAGCGAAACTATTTACAGCAAAGAAGCAACAACCGTTAGCTTTCTCTTTCGCTCTCTCTCGAGCTCTTGGCTTGGTTCTCTCGACACAAACACTGCTAAGGCGAAGCGACACAACATTAGGCGAACTTTATCTCTAAGCATTCAATTTAGATGCAAGTAAACTAATCTCTAAGTAAACTTTGCGAACCTAATGTTATACATGCAAAATCGCTCTATTTCTATTCTCTCGAACCGAAATAAAGACATACACACAGTGGATCAAACGGAGTGCATTTCGAATTAACACAACATGCATAATAGTTTATCATCTCGCTAAAGCTTCGCTTAGGCGAAATACTCCTATTTGCCTATTTTCTTCCAATGATAGATTTAGCTACTCATGTCGATAAATAATATAAAATATAAAATGAATGGTGGAGATTAGAAGTTAAAAGAAATAAAAAGTAAAAAGATAAAAGGTGAAAAGTTAAAAGGTAAAAGGTAAATAGTAAAAAGTTAAGAGTTAAATAAATAAATAATATATATAAAAAATAATATATTATTATTATTATTATTATTATATATATATATATATATATATATATATATTTTTTAAACTCAGAACGGTCACTGACCGTTTCTGATTTTTTATTTTTTTTTACCGTTGCAAACATATATATATATATATATATTTAATTTTTTTTTAAATTTTCTTTATTTTCATTTTCTTTTCAAAACAACAAAAAACCACCATTTGTCACTCATCCAAAGCTTCATATGTCAACTTCTAAATAGCCCACGATGTAGACTCAGCTGCCATGTCACCGTCTCGGGATTTTCTCGTTCAAACTTGTTTTGACAATAACTTCTTCGTTTCAACTCTGATTTGAGTAATTCAAATTGCGTTGGAATTCTTGTTTCGAGCACTACACTGTTGACATCTTAAAAAATCAAAATTATTAGTAAATAAGATCAGGTTTGTTATCATCAAAATATTAATTAATAAATTAAATAAAATTATTTAATTTGAGATAGGGTCAAAAGGCCAACAATGGTGACATGCCGAGTGGTGTTTTATAGGCCGTTCTGTAAGCCTAAAGTGTGTCATCTAATTTGTTCACCCAGTCTTTTCTAAGATTGTTTTGATTTCACGATTGGAATTTCCACATGCCCATTTGTTTGCGGGTGGTATGCGGTGGCGACCTTGTGATGGATCTTGTACTTTTGAAGCACAACTTCTAGAGCTTGACTCACAAAGTGTGTTCCTTCATCGCTTATCAAGGCTCGCGGGGACCCAAATCGTGTGAACTCATTTTTCTGCTAAAACTTAATTACCGTATTGGCATCATTTTTCATGCAAGCTATAGCTTCGCATTTGGATAAATAATTTATTGCAACCAAAATGTATCGATTCCTGTTTCAATTTGGAAATGGCCCCATGACTCTATTCCTCACACGTAGAATAACTCCACTTCCAATATGCATTTGAGAGGCATTTCTTCTTTTCTTCCAATGTTTCTAGTTTGCTGACATTGATCACATGATTTGTCAAAGAGATATGAGTCTTTGAAAATTGACGGCTAGTAATACCCTAACTAGAATACCTTCGCTGCCGTTTTTTGCCCAAAAAATGATCGGCGTGAGCTGTTGTGTGGCATTATGTTAGAATTGACTTAGCCTCTTCGTCTGTTACACAACGACGGATGACATTGTCAGCACATTATCGATATAGAAATGGCTCATCCCAAAAGTAGTGTTTCGCATTGTGTAAGAATTTTTTTCTTTTATTGGTATTTCAAATTGGTTGGCATCACTCTGCTAGCTGCATAATTAGCCAAATCTACGAACCAGGGTTCCGCTGTTTGACATACGGCGAATAAAATCTTTGGATTCGATTAATGTAACGGCCCAACTCATCGCTAGCCAAGATATTGTCCACTTTGGCCCACTGGCCTCACGGATTTGTTTCTCCCCCCCATGGGGAAAACGCGTCTTGCTAGGGAAAGGTGTCCACACCCTTTATAAGGAGTGCTTCGTTCCCCTTTCCAACCGATGTGGGATTCCCCTATGGGTTTCCACCTCCCCTTAGAGGTCCAGCGTCCCGATGGACCCGGCACACCGGCCCGATGCCTGGCTCTGATACCATCTGTAACGGCCCAACTCATCGCTAGCCAAGATATTGTCCGTTTTGGCCCACTTGCCTCACGGAATCCCACATCGGTTGGAAAGGGGAATGAAGCACTCCTTATAAAGGGTGTGGACACCTTTCCCTAGCAAGTCGCGTTTTCCCATGGGGAGAAACAAATCCGTGAGGCGGTGGGCCAAAGCGACAATATCTTGGCTAGCGATGGGTTGGGCGCTATGTGATGGTATCGAGCCGAGCATCGGTCGGTGTGCCGGTCCATCGGACGCGTTGGACCTCTAAGGAGGGTGGAAACCCATAGGGAATCCCACATCGGTTGGAAAGGGGAACAAGCACTCCTTATAAAGGGTGTGTACACCTTTCCCTAGCAAGACGCTGCTTTTCCCATGGGGAGAAACAAATCCGTGAGGCCATGGGCCAAAGCGACAATATCTTGGCTAGCGATGGGTTGGGCCGTTACAGATGGTATCGAGCCGGGCATCGGGCGGTGTGCGGTCCATCGGGACGCCGGACCTCTAAGGGGAGGTGGAAACCCATAGGGAATCCCACATCGGTTGGAAAGGGGAATGAAGCACTCCTTATAAAGGGTGTGGACACCTTTCCCTAGCAAGTCGCGTTTTCCCATGGGGGGGAGAAACAAATCCGTGAGGCCAGTGGGCCAAAGCGGACAATATCTTGGCTAGCGATGGGTTGGGCCGTTATGGATGGTATCAGAGCCAGGCATCGGGCCGGTGTGCCGGGTCCATCGGGACGCTGGACCTCTAAGGGGAGGTGGAAACCCATAGGGGAATCCCACATCGGTTGGAAAGGGGAACGAAGCACTCCTTATAAAGGGTGTGGACACCTTTCCCTAGCAAGACGCGTTTTCCCATGGGGGGGAGAAACAAATCCGTGAGGCCAGTGGGCCAAAGCGGACAATATCTTGGCTAGCGATGAGTTGGGCCGTTACAATTAAATAGGAGCGAAACTTGTCGAGAGCATAAACGACTGCCAATAATTTTTTTTTTCTGTTGTGGTGTAAGTTTGTTGTGCTTCGTACATCATCTTGCTAGCATAGTAAACTGGATGAATAAGTTTTTCGCCACGTTGTCCCAACATCGCTCCCACCGAGTAGTCGCTTGCAATGATACAAAACGGCAAATCCCAATTTAGTGCTTTAATGATAGGTGCAGTAACAAGGGCGGTCTTTAACGTGTTATAGGCATCTGAGCAAGTTGAATCAAAAGGGAAGGGTTTGTTGAGCACCAACAACTCGTATAGGGGTTTCGCAATTTTTGAGAAGTCCTTTATAAACCGTCTGTAGAACCCTGCATGCCCGAGAAAACTTCACACTCCTTTTACATTCGTTGGTCGCTCAAGCTTTGTAATTACCTCTACTTTCGCTTGGTTGCATTCAATTCCCTTACGTGAAATGTGATGTCCTAGCATGATGCCTTTTGTTACCATGAAATGACATTTTCCCAATTCAATAAGAGGTTGGTTTCTTCTCATCTTGCTAGAACTTTTCCTAAGTTTTCGAGGCAACTTTCAAACGAGGGACGGTAAAGACCCGACCTGAATAGAGTCCTAAACCTAGGTATTAAACCCTTATGCATGTAAATGGACTCAAAATTATAAATGCGGAATTGTAATTTCTTTAAAACAATAAAGCATTCAGTGAAATACAGTTATTTGGATTTGTCCCTGTTTCCAAGCACCTGTCAAAATGTTTCTCAAATCCAACCCTGGCTAGAGTTTCGTTTATTTGTAAGTAAAAACATCCAGTACAAATCCAACAAAACAAAACAAATACTTTAATATCCAGAAGTACTTCAAAATCCACCAAAGGGCTCTGTGCCCTTTCTACATGTATAAAGAGTTAGAAAGAAGACAAAACAAGAGTCAGAGTAATTTTATCCATGATCATCCAACAGCTTCCTCCTAGCCATCCAGTCTCGGTCCCAAGTTACCTGGTGGAAAACCACAGAAAAATAAGGGTGAGCAACGAGTCGCTCAGTAAGAATCACCAACCAGGGTACAATACGAAAACAAATCATCTAGCACACAGATACATGCAACCAATCACGAGCACAGAGAAAACAACTTGGTTCAAGCTAACCGTCAATCCTAGAACTTGCCTATTCAAGGACTTACCGAGCTACCCTTCGGGACTTACGATTACAACCTACATTCGGTTTTACACTTGGTTGCCCATTGGGGTCTTATACCAGCTAGAACACGTGGATGCCCATCGGGGTCTTATACCAGCTCAACCTAAGGATGCCTATCGGGGTCTTACTTCTGCAGGATGCCCATCGGGCCCTTACTCAATTTAGGGCGCGATGATGCCCTACGAGGTCTTACTCAAACAACCCTCAAGGTTGCCCATCGGGGTCTTACACTTGCTTAAGCTCATGGATGCCCATCGGGGTCTTACACCTACTCAAACACAAGGAAGCCCATCGAGGTCTTATACCTGCTTAAGCACAAGAAAGCCCATCGGGGACTTACTCCTACTAGGATGACAAAGTTGCCCTACAGGGTCTTACACTCCCTAGCTGCACTATGATGCCCATCAGGGACTTACACATACTGCAACAGTATGATGCCCATCGGGGACTTACATACACTAACAACGCATTGGTGCCCATCAGGGTCGTACCCATGCGAGACCTAAACTAGTAACTCCTAATAGTCTCCTAGGTACAGTAATACAAGCTAACAGATCAACCAGACAATATTCATTAGCAACACAATCCTAGCATGGCTCTACAGAACATGAACAGGAAACATGGATATGCCAGAGTAAGAAAATCCCTAGCATGGAGCTAACATAAATAAGACAACAGACATGCCAGCATGTCAGAAACAAGAATCCTATCCACTAGAATGCTCATAAACAATCACAAGATATCAATGTGCTATTAAAGTAATCGTAGGGTCCACACAACCCCAGTAAGAAATCCTTACTTGGAATATGTAGAAAACAATCACACAAGACAAACTCCTTAAGCTGCAAAGACCAACTCAACCTAGCCAAAATACCAACATACATGGTGCATAAATAAACTTGCCAGCTAACAATATTTCGGGAGTAAAACACAAGGCACTAGGGACTACCAAACCAAAGAAGGATGCTCTCGGCCATAGGCTGGCTCGGCAAGGAGTGAGCAACAAAGAAGCGAGCGGCGCAGGCGACAGTAGGGGGGCGTCTTGCGCATGGGCATCTTATGCGCGGTGTGGTCACCGAGGGCTGGGCTCGAGGAGTTGTGGCTGCGCTGCAGATAGGCACGGGAATGCGGGCGCGTAGGCAAAGCCAGGGGCTGCGGTGCACGTCGCTGTGGTGAGGCGTCGAGGCGGCAAATGGGCGCTGCTGCAGGCGGAGCGGCGCTGTTGCTGGCGTCGGGGCTGCGATGGGGGTTCGTATGCGGCTAGGCGCGATCGATCGAGGTGTTGTTCTAGGCACAAGGGGGCAAATGGTTAGGGCTTGCTTACGAAGAGACAAGAAAAATGATTAAAAGGAAGAAAAAGGACAAAGCGATCGAACCTTACCTAGGATCTTGATCGATCGACGATGGAGGATGAGAGGGAGGAGGTTTGCGACTAGAGCTTGGGAGAACAAGAAGCGGCTGCTCTTCCTTTTTCCTTCTGTATGAACAATAAAACACAAAAAAAACCTTTAATTCCATTTAGCTCTTAACTCCGAATAACCACGGGACAAGCAAAACACAAACGAACATGAGCATATCTTATTCCCTTGGCTCAACTAGAACTGCTTCTTTTTTACCAACTGCTGCAACTAGGACAACTCGGGTTCGTGCCTCGACTCGAGCACTGTTTCCTTTTATTTCCCTCTTTACAAACCAAGGCCACAAAACCTCACAATCTAACCGAAACAATTCCTGCCAAGATTAACGAATGAATTATTAAATCCAAACCTAACCAAGAATTATTAACGAGAATAACGGCCAGCTGACCTGAAACTGAACTTTGAAAACTGGGCCGTTACAATACTCCCTCCTTAGAAGACTTTCGTCCTCGAAAGTCGCTGTACTAGAATAACTCGGGGTAGTTCCTTCTCGTCTCTCATTCCAACTCCCAAGTAGCTTCCTCAACCTCCTGATTTCGCCACTGTACTTTCACTAAATCAATGGCTCGGTTCCTCAAAACCTTTTTCTCAACAGCTAAGATTTTTACAGGTTTCTCCTCAAAGCTCAGGTCACTATTCAGCTGTAAAGGCTCAAAATCCACAAGGTGCGAAGGGTCTGCCACATACTGGCGGAGCATCAAAACGTGAAACACACTATGTAATGCTTCCAAGGACGACGACAATGCTAACCGGTAAGCTACAGCTCCAATCCTCTCAAGGATCTTGAAAGGTTCCACAAACCTGGGGCTCAGCTTTCCCCGCTTACCAAACCTCAGAACCCCACGCATCGGTGCTACCTTAAGGAAAACATGCTGACCCACCTCAAACTCCAAATCTCTACGCCTGACATCGGTGTAGCTTTTCTGCCTACTCTGAGCGGTCAACATACGAGCCCTGATCTTCTGAACTGCCTCATTGGTCATCTGTAGCAACTCGGGACCCAAAACCTGCATGTCTCCAACCTCTTCCCAGAAAATTGGGGATCTACAACGCTTACCATACAACGCCTCAAACAGTGCCATCTGAATGGTCGACTGATAACTGTTGTTGTAGGCAAACTCCATCAAATACAAGTACTGGTCCCAACTGCCTGGAAAATCTAACACACAGGCTCGCAACATATCCTTCAGGATCTGATTCACACGCTCTGTCTGACCATCGGTCTGTGGATGAAAAGTTGTACCGTAGTTGCACTCAGTACCCAAACCTGCCTAAAGGGCTCTCCAAAACCGAGACGTAAAACGAGAATCTCGGTCAGAGATGATCTTAACTGGCACCCCATGGTACCTGACTATCTGCTCAAGGAACAACTGTGGCCACTGCTCCACGGTATAATTTATTCTACCGGGGATGAAGTGCGCACACTTAGTCAATCTTCCCATTTCCACTGTGGTACACCAAGCGGCTGCAACAAACCTGCTGGTTTCTACCTAGGTGCCTTCACTTGCTGACAAGTGAGACACCGACTTACAAACTGGGCAATCTCTCTCTTCATCCCCATCCACCAAAAGCTCTACTTAAGATCCTGGTACATTTTGTTTCCTCTCGGATGCCATACAAAAGGCAAAGTGTGAGCCTCGGTCAACAACTCTGTTCGGATACTAGCATCGGCTGGAACACAAAGCCGACCTCTATACCTCAAACCACCATCTGGAGAGACCATAAAATTGAAGTCACCATCAGCCTGAACTCTTTCGTACAAACTCTTTAACTTAGGATCATTCAACTGGCTATCAATAATCCTTTGCTTTATCGAAGGCTGGATGGTCAACTGGGCTACCCTGGCGGTAACCTCCCCTAACATCACTGCTATACCAGCCCTCTCAAGATCTTTTCTTATAAAACTCTTGGGGCTCAACAACGCTACTGAATGTGAGGTCTTCCTACTCAGTGCATCTGCCACAACGTTCACTTTTCCAGGGTGATACAGGATCTCACAGTCGTAATCCCTTACTAATTTCAACCACCTCCTCAATCTCATGTTCAGTTCTTTCTGGGTAAAGAAATACTTGAGGCTTTGGTGATCTGTAAACAACTGTATCTTTTCACCATAGAAGTAATGCCTCCAAATCTTAAGTGCAAAGACAACGGCTGCCAACTCCATATCATGAGTCGCGTAATTCTGCTCGTAGGGTTTCAACTGTCTCGAAGCATACGCTATCACTTTACCGTGCTGCATTACAACGCAACCCAAACCAAACTTGTTGGCATCACTGTACACCACAAAACCTCCTGTTCCCTCTGGAATAGCGAACACTGGTGCGGACGTCAAACTGTACTTCAGCTTAGCAAAACTCTAGTCGCACTTCTCATCCCAAATGAAGTCGACGGCCTTCTTCATCAAACGAGTAAGCGATGAAGCTATAGCAGAAAAATCCTGAACGAAGCGACGGTAATAACCAGCCAAACTCAGAAAACTACGAATCTCAGATACCATGGTCGGTCTGGCCCACAAACTAACTTCTTCTATTTTTTAGAGGTCCACAGCCACTCCATCCTTAGACACAACGTGTCCAAGGAAAGCAACTTTCTCAAGCCAAAACTCACACTTAGAAAATTTCGCATAAAGCTGGTTCTCTCTTAAGGCTGTCAAAATCTGTCTTAGGTGCGAAGCATGGTCCTCCTTAGACTTTGAATAAATAAGAATGTCATCTATGAATACTATGACAAAGTGATCCAAGAATGCCTTGAACACTCTGTCCATCATATCCATAAATGCAGCTGCGACATTCGTCAGTCCGAAAGATATGACCACAAACTCATAATGACCATACCTCGACTTAAATGCTGTCTTGAGGATATCGGCATCCCAGATCCTCAACTGATGATAGCTTGACCTCAAGTCAATCTTTGAAAACACACAAGCTCCCTAGAGCTGGTCAAACAGGTCATCAATACGTGGCAGTGGATACTTATTCTTGATGGTTACCTTATTCAGCTCCCTATAATCAATGCACAGACGCATCAAACCATCCTTCTTTTTAACAAATAGCACTGGTGCTCCCCACGGAGACACACTCGATCTAATGAATCCTCTGTCAAGCATCTCTTGCAACTGCTCCTTTAGCTCTTTCAATTCAGCTGGCATCATACGGTAAGGAGCTTTCGAGATAAGGTGGGTTCCTGGCTCAAACTCTATTGTGAAATCCACCTCTCTCTTTGGCGACAATCCAGGCAACTCTTCAGGAAACACGTCTGCAAACTCTTGCACGACGGGCACTTGCTCAATAGATAACTGATCCCGGCTCTCTCCAGACAACTTGGCTCAAAAGCCCCAAGCTCCTCGAGATAACAACCGCTGGGCCTTAACTGCAGAAATCATTGGCGGACACGCTCCGCCCTGGACACCTCAGAACTTAATACTAGGCCTGCTCGGTGGGTTGAACACTACTTCCTTCCGGAGACAGTTAATCATCGCGTGGTTATCAGCTAACCACTCCATGCTAAGAATCACATCAAAGCCGCTCATAGCCAACACTATGAGGGTAAACCGAAGAGACTCATTAGATATCTGTATCCGACCATCATTTACTTTTTGACTAGCTGGCATACTAACTCCCGAAGGAGTTGCAACAGACAACTCAAATTCTAGAGGTTCTAAATTCACACAAGCATGCTCAGCAAACACAGCAGAAACGAAAGAATGGGTGGAACCCGAATCAAACAACACAAAAGCAAGATGATCAAGAACAAAGAGCGTACCTGCTACTGCGGCATTTGTTCGCTCAGCCTCTTGGTGAGTCGTAGCATACACTCTCCCCTACTGTTGGACTGGCTGTGCTACTACTGCTTTCTGCTGGCGAAACTGGGTCTGATGCCCCTCCTTTCCACATTTATAACTCGCCCTAGGGTTACCTCCACAGGTACCCCAATGTAGCTTCCAACAGGGATTACAGAACGGAGGCGGCTTCCATCCGTCCTGCTGGCGAGGCTGATCTTGGTTCCAGTTTCTGTGCTGGTCTTTCCCCTGATAGGAACCTTGGTGGCGCTGTCCGCCCGTTCGGTTAACACTCATCGAGGCAAACTTCCTTTTCTGGCCCGAATATTCTGGGGCCTTCTACACATGAGCACTAATAATCTGCTCTAGTGGATACTTCCCATCGTAAATCGTCACCTACTGCACTACCTTGGCAAACGTCTCTAGGGCTTGTGCCCTAACATCCTGAGACACTCCATGTCTCAAGTCAGCAATAAACTTCCTGATTTTCATCTCAGGAGTACCGATCAGCTGAGGAGCGAAATATCCATACTCCAAAAACTTCCTCTCATAAACCTCGATCGTATCAGATCCCTACTTTAAGTTCGAGAACAACTCAATCATCTTCTCTTGGACCTCCTCACTGATAAACTTTGCCTTGAACTCAGCCTTGAAGAAATCCCAGGTGGCAGGTGGAGACGCAGTCGGTCTCTCACTCAAAACGGACTCCCACCACCATTTAGCTGTACCAGCGAAAACATGAGCTGCACAACGGGCTCGCTGCACCTCAGGACATGCCATCACATTGAAGGTGTAGTCCAGCTCGGTAACCCACCTGGCTACTGTTAACGGATCTCTAGGGGCACTGAATTTCTCGGGCTTCCACTTGACAAAATCCTTCAGCCATTTGCCTAGATCCTCTACACCTTTCGCCTCATCAGTCTCAATCACAATCGGCTCTTGTGGAGCCGGCGGTGCTGGCGGCACTTTAGTCCTCTACAGTCCTCTTCCCTCTGCACAGCTAACAAAGCCTGCGTCTCAGCTCTCTGATCAGCTAGCAGACCAACCATCAGAGCCCTCATGGACTCGTAAAATGCTGCTCCAAGAGCAGTCTCTTGAGGCTCAGTGGCCTCCACGCCCTCTCCAGGCAAATCAACAGTAGGGTCCACAGGTGGCCTGTCACCAGCCTCAGCTTGGGACGATGTCCCTCATGTGTCAGAATCAATGCGAATGCCCAGGGTGGTCGGCCTCAAGCCTCCTCGACCCCAACGAGTAACTGGCATGCTGGCGATCTACACCCAAACCAACAACGAGTCAGAACCTGCTCGTACCCGTTCTACAAACAACAAGCCATGAACATGCTAGATGCAAAAAGTATTGTAATTCTTAACCCTTAAACATTAAACTTACGGACGTACCTGATGGCTGTTGGAGAGCTGATGATCATGGAAATACAACCTACAACTGTAAGTCAGTCTACAGAATCTATGACTCTGAGCTCTGATACCAACTGTAAAGACCTGACTCGAATAGGGTCCTAAACCTAGGTCTTAAACCCTTATGCATATAAATGGATTCAAAATTATAAATGCGAAATTATAATTTCTTTAAAACAATAAAGCATTAAGTGAAATACAGTTATTTGGACTTGTCCCTGTTTCTAAGCACTTGTCAAAACGTTTATCAAATCCAACCCTGGCCAAAGTTTCGTTTATTTGCAAGTAAAAACATCCAGTACAAATCCAACAAAACAAAACAAATACTTTAATATCCAGAAGTACTTCAAAATCCAACTAAGGGATCCGTGCCCTGTCTACATGCATAAAGAGTTAGAAAGAAGAGAAAACAAGACTCAGAGTAATTTTATCCATGATCATCCAACAGCTTCCTCCTAGCCATCTAGTCTCGGTCCCAAGTTACCTGGTGGAAAACCACAGAAAAATAAGGGTGAGCAACGAGTCGCTCAGTAAGAATCCCCAACCGGGGTACAATACAAAAACAAATCATCTAGCACACAGATACATGCAACCAATCACGAGCACAAAGAAAACAACTTGGTTCAAGCTAACCGTCAATCCTAGAACTTGCTTATTCAAGGACTTACGGAGTTGCCCTTCGGGACTTACGACTACAACCTACATTCGGTTTAACACTTGGTTGCCCATCGGGGTCTTATACCAGCTAGAACATGTGGATGCCCATCGGGGTCTTACACCAGCTCAACCCAAGGATGCCCATCGGTGTCTTATACCTGATGATGCTCATCAGGGTCTTACTCAATATAGGGCGCGATGATGCCCTACGAGGTCTTACTCAAACAACACTCAAGGTTGCCCATCGAGGTCTTACACCTTCTTAAGCTCAAGGATGCCCATCGGGGTCTTACACCTACTCAAACACAAGGAAGCCCATCGGGGTCTTATACCTGCTTAAGCACAAGGAAGCCCATCGGGGACTTACTCCTGCTAGGATCACAAAGCTACCCTACAGGGTCTTACACTCCCTAGCTGCACTATGATGCCCATCGGGGACTTACACATATTGCAACAGTGTGATTGATCATCTGGGTCTTACATACACTGACAACGCATTGGTGCCCATCGGGGTTTTACACATGCGAGACCTAAACTAGTAACTCCTAATAGTCTCCTAGGTACAATAATACAAGCTAACAGATCGACCAAGCAATATTCATTAGCAACACAATCCTAGCATGGCTCTATAGAACATGAACAGGAAACATGGATATGCCAGAGTAAGAAAATCCCTAGCATGGAGCTAACATAAACAAGACAACAGACATGCCAGCAAGTTAGAAACAAGAATCCTATCCACTAGAATGCTCATAAACAATCACAAGATATCAATGTGCTATTAAAGTAATCGCAGGGTCCACACAACCCCGGTAAGAAATCCTTACCTAAAATATGCAGAAAACAATCACACAAGACAAACTCCTTAAGCTGCAAAGACCAACTCAACCTAGCCAAAATACCAACATAAATGGTGCATAAATAAACTTGCCAGCTAACAATATCTCGGGAGTAAAACATAAGGCACTAGGGACTACCAAACCAAAGAAGAAGGCTCTTGGCCCTAGGCTGGCTTGGCAAGGAGTGAGCAACAGCAAGCGAGTAGGTAGGCGGCAGCCAGCGGCGAGGGCGTGTGGGGCTACTGTGCTCTGGCGTGGGCACGAGCGGCTGGGCGCGAGGAGCTTCAGCTGCGATGCAGCTAGGCACAGGCGGGCGGGCGCGTAGGCAAAGGGAGTGGCTGCGGTGCACGTCGCTGTGGCAAGGCGTCGCGGCGGCAAAGGGGCGCTGCTGCAGGCGGAGCGGCGCTGTTAAGGGCGTGATCAGCGAAGTGGCTGGCTGTCTTCGCGAGGCTTTACAAGGACAAGACGGGCTACTCTGGCTTCGCTGCAATGACAATGGGGGCGCGGGAGACAGGTGCAGCGATGCTGGACAGCTGCTGCACGCGGGCGATGCCACTCGTTGGGCTACCGAGAGGTTGGGCGGCGCGATCTTGCTGCTACGGCGCTGAGGTGAGCAGGCGCTACTGGGCGACGCGTGGGCGAGGCTGCCTTCAGCGTGGCTTACGACGCTGGCGTTGGGGCTGCGATGGGGGTTTGTATACAGCTAGGTGCGATCGATCGAGGGGCTGTTCTAGGCACAAGGGGGCGAATTGTTAAGGCTTGCTTACGAAGAGACAAGAAAAACGATTAAAAGGAAGAAAAGGGACAAAGGGATCGAACCTTACCCGGGAGCATGATCGATCGACGATGGAGGATGAGAGGGATGAGGTTTGCGACTAGAGCTTGGGAGAACAAGAAGTGGCTGCTCTTCCTTTTTACTTTTGTATGAACAACAAAACACAAAAAACCCTTTAATTCCATTTAGCTCTTAACTTTGAATAACCACGGGACAAGCAAAACCCAAACGGATAGAAGCATATCTTACTCCCTTGGCTCAACTGGAACTGCTTCCTTTTTACTAACTGCTGCAACCAGGACAACCCGAGTTTAAGCCTCTGCTCGAGCACCTTTTCCTTTTATTTTCCTCTTTACAAACCAAGGCCACAAAACCTCACAATCTAACCGGAACAATTCATGCCAAGATTAACGAATTAATTATTAAATCGAAACCTAACCAAGAATTATTAACGAGAATAACGACCAACTGACCTGAAACTGAACTCTGAAAATTGGGCCATTATAGGGACCATAGACTGTAAAGTTATCCATAAACACCTCCAGATATTTATCGATCATGTTAAAAAATATTGCCAACATGCACCACTGAAATGTTGCAGGTGCGTTACACTATTCGAAGGGCATTCGCCGAAAAGAAAAAAATTCCATATGGGCATGTGAATGTTGTCTTCTCCTGATCCTCTGGTGAGATTGTGATTTTGTTATATCCCGAATACCCATCCAGAAAAAAATAATATTCTTGCCCTGAAACGCGATCGAGCATCTAATCAATGTATGGTAATGAGAAGTGGTCTTTCTTTGTTTTCGCATTCAGCTTGCGATAATCCATGCAAACTCGCCATCCTGTTAAAGTGTGTGTTGGTATGAGTTTTTTTTAACTCATTCGTAACCACAGTTGTGCCACCTTTTATGGGCACACATTGCATTGGACTAACCCACTTGCTATCCGTGATAGGGTAGATGACTCCAACATCAAGCCACTTCATGCTTTCCTTTTTCACCACTTATTTCATGGCAGGGTTGAGTCTTCGTTGTCGATCGATTGAGCAAAATTTGATATCCTCTAAGCTGATTTTATGCATGCAAATAGAGGGGCTTATTCGCTTTAAGTCGGCAAGGGTTCATCCATTTTCTCTTTTGTGTCGCCTCAACACATCCAACAACATATCTTCATTTTTTGCAGTTAATTTTGTAGATATGATGACGGGTAGGGTGTTTGCTTCGCCTAAAAATACGTATTTCAGGTGCTCAGGCAATGGTTTTAACTCTAGCTTTGGTGCTTGTTCAATTGATGGTTTGATTGGAGGAGCTCGTTCTTCCAAGTTGAGTGAATTGGTTAACATGTGCAGCCTTTCACTTCCCTTGATTTCAATATCACTCACTTCATCTTCGCTTGATTCCTAAAATTCAACATTGGCATCCATGCTTTGTTCTGTTGCTCTACTAGTGTATACTTCGGTGAAATCCTCGTCAAATGTGGTGATTGCAGAACATTCCTCGTTCGCTGATGGGTATTTCATAGAATCATTGATGCTGAATTTAATCTGATCCCCATTCATATGCAATGTGATAGTTCCTTCATACTCGTCGACTAGTGTTATCCCTGTTCGCAGAAATGGTTGTCCCAAGTTGATGGGGACTTATTGGTCTGCAGGGTAGATGAACTTATCCACTTGCACGAGAATGTCTTCTATCTTACCTTCAGGTCTTGCCATTGAGCGATCTGCTAACTGTATTGTCACTGATGTAGGCTTAGCTTCGCTAATTCCAAATATTTTGTATACGAATAGCAGCATCAAATTTATGTTGGTTCCTAGATCACGCAACGCCTTTCCGATGTGTCCCCTAATTGAAATTGGATTGGTGAAAGCTCCAGGGTCTTTTTCTTTAACTGGAAGTTAATGGGATACCATTAAGCTGCATTCTTGGTTGAGCAAAATAATCTTGGCATCTTTCACTCTGTCTTTTTTCTGATAGGATTTCTTTTAGGAATTTCGCATAATTAAGCATTTGTCTCAATGCCTCCAATAATGGGAGATTAATTTGTATTCCCTTAAGGATATCCATAAACTTCTCAAATCCAAGACATTCTCTCTTTTTCTTCAACCTTTGCGGAAATGGGGGTGGTGGTTTGAATTCGATAGCTACGCCGCGTACCTTATTCACTTCTTCGTTTGCTACCTCTTGCTGTTGGTTCTTGTGTGTCCTAGATACTTCATTTTGCTGATTACTTTACTATTATCACATGCTTCTTCCTGGGTTGGCATAACTGGTTGCTCATTTTCACGAGATGTTGCAAATTCATCCATCTTTCCTTCATCCAATCCTTCGTCCAGGTTTTTCTCTTTCGACTCATTCATCAATCCTTCTGGCGTATTTTCCTCCCTTGGCTTGAATGGTATTTTCTCAACTAGGATCGAGATCGCCTTGATTTGCTTCTTACCCTCTCTTCGCAGTGGCTAAGTATCTGAGGGTAATCTTCCTGCTGGCCTTTACCTGATTTCCGTGGCCAATTGTCCTACTTGAGTCTCCAAATTGTGCATCACTACTTTTTAGGTTTGTACAGCTGCTTGTTGCGTTTGGGCAGTTGCTTCGCTTTTTCTATATATTCCTTCAATAGGTTCTCAAGTGAAATGGTAGCATTCTGTTTGAAGTTTTGCTGGGGCTGGAAGTTTAGTTAGTTTTGCGACTGTTGGAACGAATGGCACCCTTGATTTTGTTATGTTCCGGGGGTATTAAACCCCAGCGGATTCCCAATATTTCCCTGATTCTGGAATCCTTGAGTGTTTGAGCTCCCTGCATTTCCATTATTACTCCAAGAGAAGTTTGAGTGGTTTCTCCACCTAGGGTTATAAGTATTAGAGAACGGATTATTTTGTCGATTCGCTTGAGTGAAACAGGCTGAGGCTGAATTGTGCGGACAGTTCTCGTAGAAATGTTGATCACCACATAGTGAGCATGATTTGGTTACGTTTAGTTGCATAGATTTTACAGCTTGAATTGTCGTATTTATGATGTTTGTGTTCTGCATTTATAATAACATTTCGTGCAACTCAGACACTTGCTGTCTTAGTACCTGATCGGATCCTCCTTCCATGCTAGCGATTGGCTTCACATCCTTTCTCACATCATCTTTCCATTAACTTGTATTCAAAGCAATTCACTCTACTATCTCTAGCGCTTGGTTATAGGTTTTGGACAACAGAGCCCTTACTGCGGAAGCGTCTAACACCATTTGCGTTGAATCACGTAACCCTGCGTAGAAGTATTCTAGCTGGATGTTGCATGGGATGCCATTATACAGACACTTTCTTTGGATTTCTTTAAAGCGATCCCAAGCTTCAACAATCGCTTTGCAAGCTCTTCCCATGTTATATCTTCTAGTCCTTCGACAATACTTAACCATTATCTCGCTTTCCCTTGTAGCGAATACGAAAATAAAGCTAATCGCAAATTATTCTGTAACGGCCCAGTTTTCTATTCCAGTTCTCGAGGTGCTTCCGGTTCAGATTCAGTGGTTCGGTTGGGCCGTTAGAGCTGTTTTGACCCTTAGGGGTATTTTGGTCTTTTTGCTCCCCGGGCAGGATTTGTGGTTTTTCAGGGCTTCGAGGCAGCTCCTGCCTTGTTGAGGCTTGTATGTTGGTGTCTGCGAGTCCCGAGATGTTTGGGGTATTCGTTTGGGAGTTCGGTTGTGATTTGGGTTTTGAGCAAAGTGATCGTTGTTTGGGTGTTTCCTTTGGGATTCGAGCCCAGGCCCTTAGAGATGATTTGGGAGTTTGTTTAAGTGAGAGTTATTGTTTGGAAAAGGTTGCTTCAGCCGGGTCTCGAAGGAGGAAGCCGGGAAATGGGATTTAAGGACTTTAAGACTTATTTAAATTTGGAAAGAAAATTGGTTAAGGATGGAAAGGAGGATAAAATCCCATTTTTCCTTTTAATTCCCTTTTTCCTTTTATTTTTCCCTTTTATTTTCCAAAATCCCCAAAATTCCTTTTTCTCTCCCTTTTCTCTCTCCTCCAGCCCGAGCAGCCCCTTGGTCGCCCATGTCCAGCCCTAGCCGCGCCCTCGCTCCAGGCCGCCCAGCTCACCCATGCCGCGCCGTGTCGAGCCACCCCAGCCCGCCGATCGCGCGCCGCCTCGCCCTAGTCGCGCCGAGCCCAGATCTGCATCGCCCAGGCCATCTTCGTGTCGCCTTGGTCGCGCCGAGTCCAGATCTGCATCGCCCTCGCCCTAGTCGCGCCGAGCCCAGATCTGCATCGCCCTCGCCCTAGTCGCGCCGAGCCCAGATCTGCATCGCCCAGGCCGTCTCCGTGTCGCCCAGGTCCGTGTCGAGTCGCCCGAGCCACGCCGCACCGAAGTCGCTTCGCCTCAGAGGGTCGTCGTGCCTTCCCGAGCGCCCCCGAGCCCGTCGCGTCGCGTCGCCTCGCGCCGCGCGCGCCGTCGCGCCGCCTCTGTCAAGCCGCGCGGTGTGTCGTCCCCGGTAGAGCTCGAGCCGCGCCCGTGTGCCTTGCCTCGCCTCGCCCAGCGCGCCGTGCTGCGCCGGCGCCACCGCCTGCGCCCGGTGCCCAGCGCTGTGCCCAGCCCACCCACTGCTCTTCTGCGCCCGGCGCTGTTGTTGTGTCTTTGGTTGGCTTGAGCCTTGTGGGCTTCTCGGATGGTATTTCCCAGTCTTTTCTTCGTTGGGCCCCGATTTGTTGGTCTTTGTTTAGGGATTTATTTGGGCTGTTTTATGTATTTGATTTGGGTCGCTTTATTTTATGTTTAGGTTGTTTGGGTTCGATTAGAGGCTCGAGGATTGCTTGGTTGATTTGTGATTATTTTCTGCTTGTCCTGGTAAGGATTTCTTACCGTGGTTGTGTGGACCTCTGCGATATATCTCGATTGTGCCTTGTATGTTTGCTTGATTGTTATGAGCATGATAGTGATAGGCGACTTTGTTTGATCTCTTGCTAGCATGTTTGTTGATTTTACATGTTAGTGCCATGCTAGGTTTGTTCTTCCAAAGCATGCTTGTGATTCCTGTTTAAGTTGTAGTATCATGCTAGGTAAACGTGATTGATGTCGGTCATTGCTTGCTAGCCAGAATCATTGTTTTACTCGGTATTCTTAGATAGCGTAGTAGGGTTTGTCATCATCCGGAGGCCGAGAGCGGACATAACGTACTTTGTCCCCACCGGTCGGGAATAGAGCGAAGCATAACGTACATTGCTTCCCCGGCGGCGATGTGGATGTAGCTACCACATCGGCATAAGCCTAGTTTAGCTTTGCTAGAGCGGAACCACGCCAGCGGTGCAAGCTTTGCCTTGGCCGGTTCTTAGCTTCGTCGGTGGTACAGTTTGCCGCAGGATGAGTCCGAGGGCCTCGCACTCTGTGTTCGGTGACACCGTTTCCGAGTCTTAGGCATGCGTGCACGCCCGCGTGGTTTGCCCTTAGGCCCCGCATTTACGCCGGTTGCGAAGAGCATGCGGTGTGCGCGCGCACAGCGTTAGTAGCCGGTTCGGAGAGCTCCCGGGCTAATGTTCGTGAGTACACCGTTCCTTCTTGTTTAGAGCCGACTTGGGTACTCTCCGATAGTCCGTTATAAGCGAGGGTAAGAGGCCCTTGAGGACACCCATTGGGATCGGCTTTTGAGTGATCATATGGTCGAGGAGAAAGACCCTCGAGGGTGTCGGACATCTTTGGGATCGGTTTTTGAGTGATCAATTGGCCGAGGAGAAAGACCCTCGAGAGATGTCCCGGGATTGGTTATGAGAACCAATCATTAGGCGAAGTAGGAGACTTAGATGATTCTCGGAAGTAAGAGGCTTCCGATGTTTCCAGATCTTGTTTTATGAGCTCGTTGAGTTATGATCTGTGTTGATAGTTGTTTGCTTGCATGTTGAGGTGCTAGATGACTGATGTATCGTATTGTACCCGGTTGGGGATTCTTACTGAGTATGTTTATACTCACCCTTATTTATCTTTCAGGTAACTTGGGACAACACCAGGAGGGCTAGCGGAGGGAGCTGATTGATCATGGGGAACCGCCGGCACTCTGTCTTTTATTATTGCATTGTTTATTCAAAGATGTAGATGGACAGAGTCCTAGGGGAACATTGTTTAAAACGTTGCTTAAAATCTGTATTGTACATTTTATTAAACACCGGCCAGGTTGTTTTACTTTGTTGGATTGTTTAAAATGAAAATTGTTGGTTATGTTTTAAGGGCTCCCCCTTCTCATATGTTTTGAAAGGTTTTTAAATATAAGCTCTAAACCGCTTGTTATCATCATTTTAACTTGCATGCCGAGTAAGATCCCGTGTTTAGGACCATGTTTTGGGTCGGGTTCTTACAGGTTGGTATCGAGCACGAGTCATAGATTCTGTAGACTAACTTTGCTTTGTAGGTTGTTGTTCCCATGATCATCGGCACTCCACGGCCGCTTGGTTTGTCCGAGTTCAATTAAGTTAAGGGTAAGAATTTACAATACTTTTCTTCTAGCTTTTATGCATGTGTAGAGTTGTGGAGCGGAGACGAGCGGTGTTACGACTCGTTGTTGGTTTGGGCTTAGAGAGCCATCATGCCAACTTCCCGCATGCAGCGATTTGTTGAGCAGTGAGAGCCCCAGTGTGGGCCAGCATTTATGCTTTGTGCAGATCGCCAGTGTGTCGATCGCACTCGAGAGAGGCGGATTTGACTCCCATAGGCCATTTGTGGCCCGGTTGTTGGTTTCTCCCCTAGTGAGAGGGTGGAGGTGCCTTGTGCGGTCGCCATGTGTTGATCGCACTCGAGGGAGCGGGACGCTTGGCATGTCCGACCGAGGAGCCGGGCCGATCGTGTTGATGTTGAGGCGCGTCCCGGGTTGTTTAGCCCGTTGGCGAGTTGGCCCCGCGCGATTGAGTTGCCTAGAGGAGGGGGTAGAGGCTAGCTCGCCTCGAGTTTGACTCCTTGAGCGAGTGTGCTTGACCATGTGAGATTTGATGGCGTGTCTTTAGCTATCGAGAGCAAAGACCAGCGCAGATTTGTAGCGCGTGGCGAGGAGTCCCGCATAGATAGCCCAAATGACAGAGTTTGTTTCAAATTTTCCCCCGGTAGCTCTCGTAGCCGGAGGTTCCGGGAGGGCTTGATCGGCAGAGTTTATGCGATTGAGTTTGTTGGCGTTGATGGAGCCGCCCGGTTTGGCAAGTGGATGCCTCAGAGAGCTTGATGTATTAGAAAGTCCTACTGCTAGTAGTAAAGCGGTTGGCGAGTTTGAGTTTAGCATCCGTGTGTTGGGATGCCTGCTCATTCGAGGCCGAGGTGAGCCGTTTCCGTCTTTGTTGGTTCCGCAGCTTGGTGGTGGTAGTCCCTTGAGAGAGGTGGACTAGCGAGTCTCCACCGATCGCCCGATTGATTGGCAAGTTGCCGTGTTAGTGGCTTGAGGCGTAGTAGAGACATCTCTCGCCCCTCTGCAAGCCTTCTTTGTTGTTTTGCACCAGCTTCTCTTTGTACCCTCGTAGCCGGGTGTAGTGTGGAGTTTGCTTGCCGGGTTTTATCCATCTGTGGATTTCGCGGGCTAGTAGAGTGGAACACTCTTTTATTTGGATGTTCCCAGTGTGGAACTAGTTGTTGCCACCCGAGGAGTTGGCCTGAGTTTTTGTTGAGCATCGAGTGGGATGCGGGAGTAGGCCGTGGCAAGTCATTTGGTCGAGATGCGAGTTTAGGCCGCTCGAGTGTTTGGACTCTGTCTTTGAGTGCCATTGCCCCGTCACTTGGAGAGTGACTTTCCCTATTCTCGAGAGGGGCATAAAGCTCGTTTGAGGCTGATTCGTGTTGTAATGGATGTAGCGCTGTTGGCACCAAGCTTTGAGAGGAGGCCTAGTTTCGGCCGGTTGGCACTTTTGGTGCGGTGGTTCCATGGTGCCCAGTATAGCATCCCCGCTTGTCTTGTACCCTTTTCCCGAGGTTGCACTGTTTGGGTCGCTTAAGAGATCTAGCTCGGTGGTAGTCGAGGGACTACAAGTTTGAGGTTTTCGAGGAAAGTAGGAGCTGTTCGGGATCTCCGAGAGTTGGGTGTAAAGGATGTTTTAGGTCATTAAGAGCTAGCGCGTTCGAGTTCTCGTGCACGTGTTGTGAGCTGTGAGCGGCTTGATGGTAGCATGATTCGGCTACCCTTTGAGTTTCCCTAGTATGGTTAGTGTTGGCATCGTGGATGCGTGGTTGATCCAGTGTTAGAGCCATGAGTTGGATGGCTGATCGGAGCGCGTTTAGTGAGCACATTGTTTTGAGGAATGTTAGCTTGGTGTGGTTTTGCACTTGTAAGAGTAAGTTGGCCAATGTGGCTTTTAAGTGGTGAGTTGGCCCCGAGTGGGTTTGAACTCTTGTTGCTCCTTGTTTGTTGTGGCTCTGTTTGGAGGCAAAAGTTGCCCGTGTGAGAGCCCTTGTTGGCTTTGGATCTTAAGAGATCAAGTTGGAGCTGTACACCCCGGGTGCACTTTTGCGTAGCTCGTTCCGTGGTTTATGTTTGGAAAACCACGAGAGGTTCGTGTTGAGGAGCCGCATGCTCAGATCTTTGAGGTGTCAAGGCTTTAGTTCTTGGCAAGTGCCCTAGCTTTGGTGTAAGGATGCCGTGCTCGTTCTTGGCCGTTGGTTAAGCAAGTTTTGCTAGTTGGTCCTTGCCCTGGTTAGACTTGATTGGAACCCGAACAAGAGCGATAGTGGCAAGCCGCGCGATTTACGATCGTTTTGGCTAAGAAAGTGTTCGGATCCTTACCT
The DNA here is from genome assembly GCA_036507275.1 of Sicyos edulis. Classification (NCBI taxonomy): domain Eukaryota; kingdom Viridiplantae; phylum Streptophyta; class Magnoliopsida; order Cucurbitales; family Cucurbitaceae; genus Sicyos; species Sicyos edulis. The sequence continues at coordinate 12,498,096 of CM071856.1, read as the reverse complement.
TGGGCGTAAGGTATGTTGAGGTTGTTGCTTTGAGTAGGAGGATGACGCCTCCCGTAGCGTTCCGGTTCCCTTGGTTTCCAAGTTGGAGTTGGCCAGCGTAGTTGAGATCTTTGGAGAGGTTGTGCCCGCGTGGCCGGTTGTTTGTTAGATCGTTGTCGACCGTGTGTGTCGGAGAGTGATCGAGGATCTCTAGTTGTGGAGAGCCTCTCGAGCTCGATTAGACCCAGGCGGTGTTCCTTGGGTGAGTTGCTTGCAGATTTGGCGATCTAGCAAGCTAGTGCTTGTTTGGTTTTGGAGGCTAGTTGGTGCTTGGTGTTGACCAAGATTTGGTTCTCTTGATGTTTCAAGAGCTTGCTCGATCGAGCGGCAGGGCGTTGCCACGAGGATTTGTTCCTAGTCCGGTTGTTTTGGGAGTTGATTCCTCCTCGGTGGTTGAGTAAGTTCGGCTAGTTACGGATTGGTGGTCCAATCGGTTGAGTTTCCCTTGGGTGTTGCTTCCAAGAGAGTTGGTTGATGTTGCCCTTGGGTTTGAGCAAGTCAGTGAGCGTGTGTGATGTTCGCGCCCCTTTAGAGTTTTGCTTGCTTTGAAATCGTTCCCGTTGAGGAGTCGGCGTAGCTCCCGAGTTGTGTAGTTGATCGAGTAGCGCAGTTGGTTAGCCCAACGAGAGGTCCTGCATTGTGTTGTTAGCGGCGAAAAGTTGTTTGTCCCCGCAAGAGCGGTGGCGGCCAGTTTAAGAGTTGAGCTTGAGTTGAGTTTCTGCTGAGCAAGGCCTTCTCGGGCTTTGTTTCTAGTTGTTGAGCTTTGCAGATTGGCGAATAGCCGAGCCTCGATTGAGTGTGTTGGCACGAGAGGTGCCGTGGCATTGGTTGGTTAGCCTTTGGGCCGCTTTCCTCAAGTTTGTTGTGAATTGCTTTGGTAGCCCCGTGAGGTTTGGTCCTTCTTCTTAGATTTTCCATGAGAGGAATGTTGGGTGTTTCCTTGCACGGCAATGTTCTCTTTGGCCAGTTGCTAGTAGGTTTGCATGGAAAAGTTTGTGTTCGGCCGTTGTGAGGCTCCAGCTTGTTGGCTTGGCCGAGTGGAGCTGTGCAGGTTTTTGGCCATTTAGGGTTGGCCGTGTCCGAAGTTTCACTTGTGCTAGTGGGAAAAGTTTGCCTTTTGGATCAATCGCCATTGGTGGCTCGATTGTTTTTAGTTAAGGCTTTAGGCAAGCCTTGTGGTTCATTTGGTCTCTTGTGAAGAAAGAGTAGTGGTTTCGGAACCCGAGAGGTTCATTGTTTTGGCCACTTGGCGTTGTGTTGAGCGCGCTTGTTATCGCCAGTGGGCATTCAGAGAAGTTACGCCAGTGCGTGGCGTTGAGTTTTGGAGCTTGAGCCCAGTCTGCCAGTTTGCTGAGAGTAACATCGTTGAGAGGTGTTCCGTGTTGGTTTAGTGGGGTTTTGGCTGAGCCCCAAGTTTGTAGGGCTTTCGAGATCCTTGAGCGGATTGGAGCAGTGGTTAGCTTTGCCCCGTCTTTGACAAAGATGCAAGTTTTGTGTTCCTCGTCTCTTTGTTGAGATAGTATGTAGCGGTCGAGAGCATTGTGGCTTTGAGCCTTTGAGAACCCAAGAGGGTTTGGTTATCAGAGAAGGGCTAGTGTTGTTTTAGCCGAGAAGTTCAGTTGGCGAAGAATCAGTGGAGTTTTCATAGAGCTCTTTCGTTTTAGGACTTTCGAGGACGAAAGTCTTAAAAGGAGGGAGTATTGTAACGGCCCAGTTTTCTATTCCAGTTCTCGAGGTGCTTCTGGTTCAGTTCGTGGTTCGGTTGGGCCGTTAGAGTTGCTTTGACCCTTAGGGGTATTTTGGTCTTTTGCTCCCTGGCAGGATTTGTGGTTTTTCGGGGCTTGAGGCGCTCCTTCCTTGTTGAGGCTTGTATGTTGGTGTCTGCGAGTCCCGAGATGTTTGGGGTATTCGTTTGGGAGTTCGGTTGTGATTTGGGTTTTGAGCAAAGTGATCGTTGTTTGGGTGTTTCCTTTGGGATTCGAGCCCAGGCCCTTAAAGATGATTTGGGAGTTTGTTTAAGTGAGAGTTATTGTTTGGAAAAGGTTGCTTCAGCCGGGTCTCGAAGGAGGAAGCTGGAAATGGGATTTAAGGACTTTAAGACTTATTTAAATTTGGAAAGAAAATTGGTTAAGGATGGAAAGGAGGATAAAATCCCATTTTTCCTTTTAATTCCCTTTTTCCTTTTATTTTTCCCTTTTATTTTCCAAAATCCCCAAAATTCCTTTTTCTCTCCTTTTCTCTCTCCTCGGCCCAGCGGCCCCTTGGTCGCCCATGTCCACCCTAGCCGCCGCTCGCTCCAGCCGCCCAGCTCACCCATGCCGCGCGCCGTCTTGAGCCACCCAGCGCCCGATCGCGCCGCCCTCGCCCTAGTCGCGCCGAGCCCAGATCTGCATCGCCCAGCCATCTTCGTGTCGCCTTGGTCGCGCGCGAGTCCAGATCTGCATCGCCCTCGCCCTAGTCGCGCCAGAGCCCAGATCTGCATCGCCCTCGCCCTAGTCGCGCCGAGCCCAGGATCTGCACGCCCGTGCCGTCTCCATGTCGCCCGGTCCGTGTCGAGTCGCCCGAGCCACAGCGCGCACCGAAGTCGCCGCCGCCAGAGGTCGTCGTGCCTTCCCGCGCCCCGAGCCCGTCGCGTCGCGTCGCCTCGTCTGCGCGCGCGCCGTCGCGCCCTCTCTGTCAAGCGCGCCGTGTGTCGCCGCCAGCCCGAGCTCGAGCCGCGCCGTGCGCCCTTGCCTCGCCCAGCCAATGCCCGTGCTGCGCCAGCGCCCACGCCTGCGCCCGATGCCCGGTGCTGTTCCCAGCGCCACCCACAACTCTTACCTGCGCCCACCACTTGTGTGTGTGTTGGTTGGCTTGAGCCTTGTGGCTTCTCGGATGGTATTTCCAGTCTTTTCTTCGTTGGGCCCCGATTTGTTGGTTTCTTTGTTTAGGGATTTATTTGGGCTGTTTTATGTATTTGATTTGGGTTTGCTTTATTTTATGTTTAGGTTGTTTGGGTTCGATTAGAGGCTCGAGGATTGCTTGGTTGATTTGTGATTATTTTCTCGCTTGTCCCGTAAGGATTTCTTACCGTGGTTGTGTGGACCTGCGATATATCTCGATTGTGCCTTGTATGTTTGCTTTGATTGTTATGAGCATGATAGTGATAGGCGACTTTGTTTGATCTCTTGCTAGCATGTTTGTTGATTTTACATGTTAGTGCCATGCTAGGTTTGTTCTTCCAAATGCTTGTGATTCTGTTTAAGTTGTAGTATCATGCTAGGTAAACGTGATTGATGTCGGTCATTGCTTGCTAGCCGGGAATCATTGTTTTACTCGGTATTCTTAGATAGAGTAGTAGGGTTTGTCATCATCTAGAGGTGAGAGCGCGACATAACGTACTTTGTCCCCACCGGTCGGGAGTAGAGCGAAGCATAACGTACATTGCTTCCCCGGCGGCCGATGTGGATGTAGCTACCACATCGGCATAAGCCTAGTTTGTAGCTCTGCTAGAGCGGAACCACGCCAGCGGTGCAAGCTGCCTTGGCGGTTCTTAGCTTCAGTGTCGGTGGTACAGCCGCACGGATGAGTGCTTGAGGGCCTCGCACTCTGTGTTCGGTGACACCGTTTCCGAGTCTTAGGCATGCGTGCACGGCCCGCGTGGTTTGCCCTTAGGCCCCGCATTTACGCCGGTTGCGAGAAGAGCATGCGGTGTGCGCGCACACACGCAGCGTTAGTAGCCGGTTCGGAGAGCTCCTCCGGCTAATGTTCGTGAGTACACCGGTTCCTTCTTGTTTAGAGCCGGACTTGGGTACTCTCCGATAGTCCAGTTATTATAGCGAGGGTAAGAGGCCCTTGAGGACACCCATTGGGATCGGCTTTTGAGTGATCATATGGTCGAGGAGAAAGACCCTCGAGGGTGTCGGACATCTTTGGGATCGGTTTTGAGCCGATCAATTGGCCGAGGGAGAAAGACCCTCGGAGATGTCCCGGGATTGGTTATGAGAACCAATCATTAGGCCTAAGTAGGAGACTTCCGATGATTCCGAAGTAAGAGGCTTCCGATGTTTCCGCATCTTGTTTTATGAGCTCGTTGAGTTATGATCTGTGTTGATAGCCGTTTGCTTGCATGTTGAGGTGCTAGATGACTGATGTATCGTATTGTACCCGGTTGGGGATTCTTCACGAGTATGTTTATACTCACCCTTATTTATCTTTCGGTAACTTGGGACAACACCGGGAGGGCTAGCGGAGGGAGCTGATTGATCATGGGGAACCGCCGGCACTCTGTCTTTTATTATTGCATTGTTTATTCAGCATGTAGATGGACAAGAGTCCTAGGGGAACATTGTTTAAAACGTTGCTTAAACTGTATTGTACATTTTATTAAACACTAGCCAGGTTGTTTTACTTTGTTGGATTGTTTAAAATGAAAATTGTTGGTTATGTTTTAAGGGTTCCCCCTTCTCATATGTTTTGAAAGGTTTTTAAATATAAGCTCTAAACCGCTTGTTATCATATTTAACTTGCATGCTGAGTAAGATCCCAGGTTTAGGACCATGTTTTGGGTCGGGTTCTTACATATTCCGTGTGACATCTGGGATGATGAAAGAATCGCAGATCCCCATAAATTCTCTCAAGTGATTGTGGGGGTCTTCGCTAGCTAGCCCATGATACTGTGCTTTCTGCTGGAGCAATGTGTTCATCATGGGTTTTAACTCAAATGTTCGTGCGCTAATATCTGGTTGGATCATGCCCTTTTATAATTCTGTTACATCTGGCGTAGCATAGGCTCGGACTACTTCGTCCCTATTATTTGCCATCATAATAGGGTTAGTAGGCGGATATTCAGCATGTCCATTGTTAGGAGGAATTGAAAGATTGTTCCTCAACCCATCTGTTGACTATTTGGCCCTATCTCAAATTAATTAATATTTTGATGATAGCAATTTTGATGTTTTAAGATGTCAACAGTGTAGTGCTCGAAACTAGGATTCCAAAGCAATTTGAATTACTCAAATCGGAGTTGAAACGAAGAACGTTAAGGTCAAAACAAGTTTGAATGAGAAAATCGCAAGACGGTGACATGGCAGCTCAGTATACATCGTCAACCATTTAGAAATTGACATATGGATTTTTGGATGAGTGACAAATGGTGGCTTTTAATTGTTTTGAAAATAAATGAAAAAGAAAAAGAAAAAAACATATATATTTATATAAACATTCAACAGTAAAAAAAATAAATAAATAAAAACAAAAGTAAAAAAAATCAGAAAATGGTTAGTGAGCATTCTGAGCTTTGAATATATAATAATAATAATAATAATAATAATAATAATAATATATTATTTTAAATATATTATTTATTCTTTTAACTTTTTAACTATTTACCTTTTAACTTTTAACTTTTGACCTTTTATCTTTTTACTTCTTTTAACTATTAATCTCCACCATTCATTTTATTTTTTATATATCCAATGGCTCAAATTAAATTTTTTCTTTTACTCCATTTCCCTCTCTTTTTAAACCCAATCTTCTTCTCCAAAAAATGAACACAACTTTTATTATTCAATCCTCTAAAAATAAAAGCTCCATTGTTGCTCTCTCCAAGCTCTCAACTTTTTCTTTTAGATTTTATTCTTGAGAGACATATTGTATTGTGAGGATTTGGTTGTGTGAGATAATTTTGTATATCCACTCTATTGAGAGAATTGTAAAGTGTGTTCCCAAAAATTCTATACTTTGTAACGGTTTGATCTTGATCCGTGGAAAAGATTAAGTTTGCTCTTGAAGTCGTAAAAGGGGCGGTTTACGGTTGGACTCTAATCCATGGAAAGAGTTAAGCAAAAAGGTATTTCAAAATCCCAAGAGGCGCTTGGGTAGTGGAGTAGGCTTGCCGAACCACTATAAATCATGATGTCATCTTCTCTAACTCTTTCTTATTTACTTTTGAAATAATTTGTAGTATTGTGTTTCATGCTTTAATTTATACTTAATAGTTATTATAAATCAAATTGGTTTTACATAATCTTAATCAATCTTGTGTGGTGCATTTTTGTTACTTTTTAATTACTTGTAAAAAGTTTGATATTTTGATTATCTTGAACTTACAGTATCTATGTGTTCTTCGGCTAAGGAAATTTGCGATATTCTTGAAGTGACATATGAAGGAATAAGTCAAGTTAAAGAAACAAAAATTAGCATGCTTGTTCATAATTATGAATTGTTCAAGATGAATGAAAATGAATTTATTACCGAAATGTTTACTAGATTTACTAACATCACAAATTCTTTGAAGGGCCTTGGAAAAGAATATAGTACATCCGAAAATGTTAGGAAAATTCTTAGGTGTCTACCAAAGAATTGGGAAGCAAAGGTGACGGCAATACAAGAAGCAAAGGATCTCACCAAACTCTCTTTGGAGGAATTTATTGGTTCTCTCATGACACATGAGATTACCATAAAAGAAAATATGGAAGATGAGTCCAAAAAGAAGAAGAGTATTGCTTTAAAGTCTATCGCCTTGGAAGTTGACTCCGAAGATGAAGATGTTCTTGATGAAGATGATATTGCATATTTTTCACGTAGTATAAAAACTTCATCAAGAGGAAGAAACAATTCAAAAAGAACATTTCCAACCAAAGAGAATCAAAAGGCGAAAAGAGCAAGAAGGATGAGGTAATATGTTATGAATGCAAGAAATTGGGTCATATAAGAACGGATTGTCCACTCCTTAAATCATCCAAGAAATTCAAGAAGAAAGCAATGAAGGCTACTTGGGATGATAGTGATGAAAGTGAAAGTGGAAGTGACGAAGAAGTAGCAAATTTTTGCTTCATGGCTCATAATGACAAAGGTGATGAACAAGATAATGAGGGAACTCTAGAATCCCCTTCTTATGATGAATTATTTGAAACTTTTGAAAACATGCAAAATGACTTAGAAAAGCTTGGTTCCAAATATAATGTGCTTAGAAAGAAATATAATGCTCTTACTAGTGAGAATAAGTCTTTACTTGATGAAATTGCTTGCTTAAAATTGCATGAGCATGATGTTGTGAAAATTGATAAAATAAATGTCTCTTGTGATGAACATTCTTTGGATTGTGATGAGAAAAATATCTTACTTAATAAAGTTAAATTTCTTGAGCAAAATTTTTGTGAAAAAGATAATTTGATTAAGTTGCTCAAAGAAAAGGAATTAACTGTTTTGCATGAACTTTATAAGGCTCATGAGTCTATTAAAAAGTTAACTATAGGTGCCCAAAGATTGGATAAAATAATTGAAGTAGACAAGTCTTATGGTGATAAAAGAGGTGTAGGCTATACTGATGAAGTTTATACTCCAACTTCTAAGACTACTATTGTTAAAGCATCTCCTCTTGTATCTAAGCTTAATATGCCTAAACTTGTGTCCAAGCATGATAAATCTATCTTTGTGCCTATATGTCATTATTGTGGTGTTAAAGGTCATATAAGACTTAAGTGTTTTAAATTAAAATATGCTCATACTACTTCAAGAAGAAAATTTTCTCAAAAAGCAAAGTTTCACAATGCTCCAAGAAATAATTTCTCAAGGAAAAGTAGAGTACATAATTTTATTGTAAGAGATAAATCATTGCTTAATGTTATTTGTTTTTCATGTGGCAGGTATGGACATAAACTTATTCTTGTTACTTGTCTAAATCAAATGTGGTAAATGTGGATGCAATAGTAAAATCGGTTCCAAAGTTTAAAAATGTTAACCTTCTAGGACCCAAACAAGTATGGTACCAAAGGATCAAACTTGAATATTTGTGTTTGTAGGTTTTTTTGAAAGCCTCCAAGAAAAAATAAATGTTATTTGGATAGTGGTTGCTCGAGGCATATGACGGAGACCAATCCAAGTTGTCAATCTTTTAAAAAAGGATGGAGGCTTAATAACTTTTGGTGACAACAAGAAAGGTAAAATAATCGGTAAGGGTAGTATAGGTAATGCTTCTTCTACTTTGAATGAGAATGTACTTTTAGTTGATGGTTGGAGCATGATTTACTTAGTATTAGTCAATAATGTGATAAAGGATTTAGAGTTGTGTTTGATAAAAAGAATTGCATAATCGAAAATGATGGAAAAGTTTTATTTGTTGGAAAAAGAGATGAAAATGTGTACTCTATTTATTTGAATGATTGTCATATTAGTGATAAATGTCTTTCGGCTTTACATAATGATTCTTGGTTATGGTATAGAAGATTAAGACATGCTAGTAGGCACTTAATTTCAAATATTTCTAAATGTTCCTTAGTTAGAGGTCTTCCCAATATTAAATTTGAAAAAGATAAAGTTTGTGATGCTTGTCAAATGGGTAAGCAAACTAAGTCATCTTTCAAATCTAAAAATGTGATCTCTACATCTAGACCTCTTCAACTATTACACATGGATTTATTTGGCCCTTCTAGAATTGCTAGTTTTGGAGGTAATGATTATGCTTTTGAGATAGTTGATGATTTTTCAAGATACTAAAACATAAAGATAATGCTTTGAAAAGTTTTGCTAGTTTTGCAAAAAGAGTTCAAAATGAAAAAGGGTTTCTTATTTCTAAAATTAGGATTGATCATGGAGGAGAATTTGATAGCATTGCTTTTGAAAACTTTTGTGAAGAAAATGGTTTTTCTCATAACTTCTCGGCTTCAAGAACTCCTAAAAAAAATGGTGTAGTTGAAAGGAACAATCGTACTTTACAAGAATATGCTAGAACTATGTTGCATGAGTATAATTTGCCTAAGTATTTTTGGGCGGAAGCCGTTAATACCGCTTGTTATGTTTTAAATAGAGTTTTAATTAGACCTTCTTTAGATAAAACTCCTTACGAGCTTTGGCATGAAAAAGTCCCAAATATTGGGTATTTCAAAGTTTTTGGATGCAAATGTTTTATTTTGAACAACAAAGAAAAACTTGGAAAGTTTGATTCTAAAACGAATGTTGGTATTTTTCTTGGTTATTCTTCTTCTAGTAAAGCTTATAGAGTTTTCAATAAGAGAACATTAGCTATTGAGGAATATATGCATGTTGTACTTGATGAATCTTGTAAAAATATTTCTAATGAGTCTATATGTGGTGATGCCTTAGAAGAAAATTTTAGAGATTTACTTGTTAGTGATAAATGTAAGGAAAGACTTGATTCTTGGTGATCCCGAACAAGGTATGCTCCATCTCATCCCAAAGACTTGATTCTTGGTGATCCCGAACAAGGTGTGAAAATTCGTTCCTCTCTTAATTTATTTAATCATCTTTCTTTTGTTTCTCAAATTGAACCAAAAAGTATTAATGTAAAGACCCGACCCAAAAGGGGCTCTAAATGGGCCTTTACCCCAATGCATGCATTCAAAGTAAAGACAATATACAAATATGATTTCGGATTCCAAGTAAAAATTAAAACATTCAAGATTCAATCGTAAATCAAAATAGTTTCATCAAAACTTGTCCTGTCTCCAAGCACTGTTTCAAGACAAATACATTTCCAAAAGTTTACTCGATCGAGATTTATTAAAATCATTCAAAACCTTCTCGGATACAACAATGCTTTGGAATCCACAAAAACAATGAGAAAACATCCTAGGGCTCAGTGCCCGACTACATGCATTCGGGGAAATAAAAAGACAAGAGTCATAATATAAAAGGTCGGAGATGACAGCGGGTTCCCATGATCACGCTCTCCTCCTTCACCATCTGTCTCGCACCTTGTTTACACATGGAAAAACCACAAAATAAGGGTGAGTAACGAATTACTCAGTAAGAATCCCCAACCGGGGTACAATACGAAAACATCTCATTTAGCACACCGACATGCAACCATACAATGACTTAGAGCAAAACGGTAGGTTTAGGCTATGTGCTAACACTAGAGTTAGCCTAACAAGGGCTTTCAACTACAACCTATCCTAGGTTCTACACCTGGATGCCCATCAGGGTCTTACACAACCTAGGATACAATGACACAATGATGCCCATCGAGGACTTACACACAAGGATGCCCATCGGGGTCTTACACCTAAATCAATGATGCCCATCGGGGTCTTACACATACGGATGCCCATCGGGGTCTTACACCTCAATCAATGATGCCCATCGGGGTCTTACACATACGGATGCCCATCGGGTCTTACACCTCGATCAATGATGCCCATCGGTCTTACACATACGGATGCCCATCGAGTCTTACACCTCAATCAATGATGCCCATCGGGTCTCTTACACATACGGATGCCCATCGAGTCTTACACCTCTAGCTATCAATGCCGCCCAACGGGGTCTTACACATCTAGGATGCCCATCGGGGTCTTACTCCAGCTAGGATCACTGAGATGCCCATCGGGGTCTTACACTCTTAAGCGGCCTTATGATGCCCATCGGGGGCTTACACACAAGGGAACAGTGCAGTACCCATCGGGGACTTACCTACATTATGGATCACCTGCCTGGCACTAACATGGAACTATCAAAATATAACAGGAACAAGAATATGCCAAGATGAAAGACCCTAGCCTGTAACTAATATAACAAAAACACCAGTACAACACAAACCCGAAAGCAAGAGAAAACATGTAACCTATCCACTAGAATTTCATACAATCACAAGATATGGCATACTATCAATTATTCGCAGGGTCCACACAACCTCGGTAAGAAACCCTTACCTGGTCGAAAGGCAACTACACACAAGAATCCTAAGCTGCGACCGATCCCGAGCTAGCTAATGAGAATGCGGCATGGCTGACGCGCAGACGGACAGCCGCGACGTCACGTGCTCTTTCTTTGGCCTTCTTTGGCGCAGAGATGGGCGGCAGGCCTGTTTGCCATGACGCTGGCGCTGACGGACGGGCTGGTTGCCGCAGCGCTGGCGCGCGACAAGCTGACGCGGTGGGCGGCGGCAAAACACGGCGCTGGCTGGATGGCGACACGGCGCGGCGACGCGGCCGCCGTCGGCGCGCTTCGGAGGCACGATCTGGGCACACCGGGCTGGTGCGACGACGCCAGGGGCGCGATGGCAGGCTGCTGGGCGACGCAGGGCTGCTCGGTGGGCGATGGGCGGTGGGCGCAGCCGGCTTCTTCTTCTTGGGCGATGGGCAGGTGCCGGCGCTTCTTGGGCCGGCCGGGATGATGAACGGTGGAGGAGCTGCTCGGTGGAAAGCTTGGGAGGCCATGGTGATTTGGAGAAGACAACCCAAAACCCTAATTTCCCATTCTTTTAATCAAATGCCCAAAACCCCAAGAACTCAAGGCTAACTAAAATATGCCGTGGAAAGAGAAACAAGATCACTTGGTGGCTCAACTGGCAAGGCCCTGCTTTAGCACACAAGGCCACCCTGGCTCGAATCCTAGCTGCTGCAACATTAAATCCCTATTTTTCTTTTGCATCTCTCCATGCCCAAACACATCCACAATGCATAAAAAATTCTACTTAAGTCCATCCAATAATTTTAACAACTGAAAAAGACATAAACGGCCCTGACGGCCCGACCAAATTACCAAAATACCCCTAGGGCATACCTGAAAAACCGGATGAAAACCTGGGCCGTTACAATTAAAGATGCTGAAAATGATGAGTTTTGGATTTTAGCTATGTAAGAAGAGTTGAATCAATTTGAAAGAAACAAAGTTTAGGAATTAGTCCCGAGGCCTTCTAACTTTTCTATTATTGGGACTAAATGGGTCTTTAGAAATAAAATGGATGAAAATGGAAATATAATTAGAAATAAAGCTAGACTTGTAGCTCAAGGTTATTGTCAAGAGGAAGGTTGTAACAGCCCAGAATTCTATCCCAATTCCCCGGGTATGTTCGGTTATCAGTTAGGTTGTTTGATTGGGCCATTAAGGCAGTTTTAGCCCTTAGGGGCATTTTGTTCATTTTGCCCAGAGGGCCAGTTTTGTAATTAACCAGAGTTTCAGAGCTGTTTCTATCATTCTTTGAGTTCAGTTATCCTTCGATTTCAGGTTTCCAGGGTTGGAATGCATTTTGAGAAGTTTGGAGGTCTTCCGGTTTAAAAGAGAAAAATGAGAGTTAATTGTGTGTTTGTTTGTACTCGAAGGGTGTTGGATTTAAGAGTTTGCTTTTAAATAAAATAGGAGATTAAAAGTGTTGATGCTGGGACTCGAACCTGTGACCAGCTAAACTTTAGGAGGCTTGCTTTGAAGAGAATAAAATAAGAGGAAAAAAATGTTGTTGGTGGGATTCGAACCTGTGACCTGCAAGGGAGTTTGGAGGCTTGTTTTTAAAAAGGATTAAAACAAGAGGAAATTTGTGCTAGTGTTGGGATTCGAACCATGGTGGTTTGGAGGGTGGAGTTTAGTCAAATGGAGGAAAAATAAAGGATTTTAAATGGTGTTGCTGCTAGGACTCAAACTTGTGACCAGTTAGACTCTTGGAGGCTTGTTTTAGAAAAAAAGGGAATTAAGGGGATAAATATGTTGCAGCTGGGACTCGAAGGGGGAATGGCCAAGATTTTTAATCAACAAAAAGAAGAAGAAAGAATCGCATTCCTCCTTTTGGCGGAGACCTAGCCGCACGTTTCTTCTCCATTCTTGCGATTCTTTCATCTCCATCTTCCTCATTCTTGCAATTTCTCCTTCTCCCCTCAAGCTTGCCGACTTTTTCCTTAGTTCCTCACCATTCTTGCTGTTCACCTTCTCTAAGCTTGCTGCCGATTTCCTCTCCTTCTTCTTCATCCAAGCCTAGCATCGAGGAGGCCCTAGCCAAGCCAACTCTTTGCTTTTCCTTCTTGTGGTTGCCGAGATCACCATTTCCCAAGCTTTAATCTTGATCTTGATCTTGGTTTGTGGCTGCCCAAATGTGAAGACCCGATACTAAATGGTCCCAAACGACCTTTACTAAAGGATGCATTTTCAGTTTATAAACGCTTAAAAGAGAATATTTCAAACATCCAATTTATAAAGGAATCAAGTTCCAAAAACATCTCAACTGGAAACATATAAAACGTTTAAGCCTTTGGCTAGAGTATAATTAAAACATTACAAGTTCTGGGTAAAATAATTAAACTACATAAATATGCATGAACAAAAAGATGCAGCGGCCTTTCCCATGATCATCCAGCTCCTCCTCTAGTCACCTCGATACTATGCCAAGTTACCTGGTGGAAAAAAAACCACAGAAAGGGTGAGTACAAAAGCACTCAGTAAGAATCCCCTAACCGGGGTACAATACGCAAGATAAATCATTTAGCATCCTAGAATACAAGCAGTACAATCAAACACATAACGACAGTCTCAACAATCACATAAGGGCAGTCTCAACAATAACAACCATCAGGTGTTGAGCAGGGTCAGCAAGCCACTAGGCTGACTAGACATGAGGACAACCTAAGTGACCTCGGTCTCTGGAAAGTCTATCTACAAGATAACACTAGGTTAGCACACCACTAGGCTAACTAAGAACTGCACGCAACTGGGCTTGTCCTTACTATGTCGGGCACCACGCAACTGGGCTCAACCCTGATACAGCTCAAACTTGGTTGTCAATGGACAACACGTCACTGGGCTAATCCTAAGCATAGTCGGGTGGCAACGCAACTGGGCCAAACCTTGGATTGGCAACGCAACTGGGCCAATCTGGATCGAAATGCAACTGGGTCGATTAGGGACCGCACACAACTAGACAATTTCGAAAAAAGGCTCGGGTGGCAACGCAACTGTGCCAAACTCTTGATCAACTCAAACCTGGAAGATTATGGACTGCACGCAACTGGGCAAGTCCTGAGCCTAACCGAGCCAGCATGCAACTTGACTGACACTAGGGAAACGAGTCAGCACGCAACTCGACTGACACTCATGACTCCCTAACAAACTCTAGTACACCGGCAGCCTAGAGCTAACATGGTCCAATAATCCTCAAAGACTATAAACAATAGTATAATTGCAAGCATTTGGAACAGTGCTAAACATGGGAGTGCAAAGATGATTTACAGTACAATACATGTCAAGCCCTAACAAATAGAACGTGCATAAGTACAATAATCAGGAAAATAGGACATACAACATGCAAGATCAAATCAACAAGCAATCAGGAGTTAAACATAGCTATAACTGAGCAGCACCCAGGAAACTTGTAAGAACCTATCCACTAACACTATAATCCAAACACCTGCACAAACCTAGTCCACTAACATGCATTGTCCGCAACATATGAGATATGCATTCAACATACAATAACACATCAACAGGCAAACAATATTAGAACATGATATTTATAGAGCAACACCCGGTAACCTACACAACTTATCCACTAACAGTTTATAATATCATGCAGAACAAACAAGCTAGGAATTATCATTACCGTGCGCAGGGTCCACACAACCCCGACAAGGAACCCTTACCTATAAAGTGGAAACAGACAACCAAAAGTGAACAAACTCCTCGAGCTGCAGAATCAATCAGCGAAGACCTAGCAGACAATTAGCACAACAATTAAACACCTAAACACATAGACAAACAACAACACAAGCCCCTAAGAGTTAAGCTTACCCAACCAGAGAAGACTTGTTCTCGGGGCTAGGCAGGGTGACTCCACGAGTGTGCGGTAAATCTCGGTAGGGTGAGTGCAGCTGGGCATGCGCGAGAGAGGCTAAGTGTAAGGACCCGACCCGAATGGGGTTCTAAAATAGGCCTGTACCTCAATGCATGCAATCAAAACTAAAATCAATATGCAGGAATGGTTTTCAGATTCTAAGTTAAAACTAAAACATGCAAACAACCATTTGAAAAGTCAACATAAAATTCCTGAAACCTGTCCCTGTTTCCAGGCACCTATTCCAAGACAAATACATTTCCAAAACTCACTCTGATCAGAGATTTATTTAAAACATTCAAAACTTTGCAATAGTTACAACAGTGCTAGAATCCGGAAATACAGTCAGAAAACAACCTAGGGCTCCGTGCCCAACTACATGCATTCAGAGGAAAATAAAACACAAAGTATCATAGACATAAACTCAGAGTTTGAACAACGGGTTTCCATGATCACAACCCCTCCTCCAACCATCCTGTCTCGCACCATGGTTACCTGTGGAAAACCACAAAATAAGGGTGAGTAACGAATTACTCAGTAAGAATCCCCAACCGGGGTACAATACGATATACATGGTCATCTAGCAGAAAGGTATGCAAGCTATGAATATAAACACAGAATAGAGCACATAGCTTAAAACCACACATAAACATCGGATGCCATCTCAGGGTCTTAGTCCGGAATAATCCACCACACAATACGCCTTATACGAGAAACAAGTCCCGACCTCAGCCTGTCTACTGTCGATACGAAAGGTGCACTAGCTCAAGATCCCGAGGAGCTTTCCGGTCGGCGCTGTAATGAGCGTAAGGGCGCACCGCATGCTACTGCAGACCATGGGGGGTGCCGGGTCTAGTGGCAAGTCGCCCATGTCCATCACCATGCCTAACTAAATCTCTGGATTGGTGTCACTGACATAGGGGTGTGAGACTTGGACACGTGAACTATGTCAGCCTGAACCACCGCACTTGAGGCTAAGGAACCGGTCGTGGTAGGCTTACACCAGGAAGCGATCCTTGCCATAACAGGTGGCAATCAAGGGCTACGGCCGAACACGCTGAGGACGTGCCGACTGCTGGGGACGAGGCAATGCCAAGTCATCATCCGATCGTTGGGGCATTTAACAGTCTGCCACCCTCACCCTAGATTGCAGGGTCAGCCGTTAGGGTTAGCTAAACCCTAACGGGATCAGGGACGAAGTACCGTCTCGTACGTCCCTGTCGTGGATGCAAGTTTCGTTATGCATCCGGCCCAGATGATGCTACCTACCTGAACTCTAAACTATAATATGAACAACAAACAATCCAATACAATCCAATACGTGCTCAACAGATACAACGAACCTAGCATGATACTACGAAGCAAGAACAGATAACGAGCATGCTAGAACAGAACAACCTAGCATGGACTAACATGAGAAACAACATAGGAAATCATGCCAGTCGGGAATTCAGAATAGAGCACCTATCACTAAACATGTTGATAAACACAAACAAGCATACAATCAGCAATCACATAATATATCGCAGGGCTCACACAACTCCGGTAAGAAATCCTTACCTGGTCGGAAGGCAACTACACACAAGAATCCTAAGCTGCGATCGAACCCGATCTAGCTAACGAGAACCTAACAAACACAATAATTATCACAATCCATAGGCCTAAATATAATAAAATAAATAGGGCTCGGCTCGGGAGCAACTCACGCGGCACGGTTGACGCGCGGATGGACAGGCTGCACGGGCGAGACTACTGTTGGGCACTGATGGGCTCTGATGGGCGGCAGGGGCTGCACGCTGGGCGTGCTGGCACGAGAGCTAGGGCGCTGGCGTGGACGGGCGAACGCAGACGCGAGCTCGACTGGGCGATGGCATGCGGTGCAGCTCGGCACAAGGAACGGCGCGCCGGCGATGCGACGAGCTACAGAGAACGCGCAGCAGCCGGGCGACCTGCGCGGGTCATGGCGCGCGCGCAAGATCTGGAGCCGACTTGGGCGAGCCGGCGCGCGAGTCAGGCTGGTCAATGGTCAATTTGGCAGCAGGCGCTTAGGCTGGGCGAGCTGGGGGCTGGGGCTCGGGTTTGGTGAGAGGGAGAGAGAAAGAGAGAGAGAGAGAGAGAGAGAGAGAGAGAGAGAGAGAGAGAGAGAGAGAGAGAGAGAGAGAGATGAAAGAGAGAGAACAAAAGGGGAAAATGGGATTTTTCCTATTTTTTTCCATCCTTATCCAATATTAAATAGGCCTTAAAGACCTAAAATCCCATTCCACGGCTTCCTCCTTCGAGACCCGGCTGAAGCAATCTTTTCCAATAAATGAAACTCACTTAAATCAAACTCCCAAATTAACATTAAGGGCAAGAGCTCAAATCCCAATGGAAGCACTCAAACAACAATAATTTTGTCAAAACCCAAACCACTTCCAAACTTCCAAACGACTAGCCCAAACATCTTGGGTCTTACAACCAACAACAATCATGCCTCGACAAAGGCAGGAGCGACCTTGGAATCCTGAAAATCCACAAATCCTGCCCGGGGAGAAAAAGACCAAAATACCCCTAAGGGTTAACATAGCTCTAACGGCCAAACCGAACAACCGAATCTTGAACCGAAGGCACCTGGAAAACCGAAATAGAAAACTGGGCTGTTACACTAGGCGATCGGCAAGGATCAGCAACGTACAGCACAAGGAAAGTGTGGGCGTCGCTGCGTGTGGATCGGCTGCACGGGATGGTAGGGCGAAGCTCGCGCGTGTAAAGACACGACCCGAATGGGGTCCTAAAATGGGCCTTTACCTCAATGCATGCAATCAAAACTAAAATACAATATGCAAGAATGGTTTTCGGATTCTAAGTGAAAACTAAAACATACAAACACTCATTTAAAAAGTCAATATAAAATTCCTGAAACCTGTCCCTGTTTCCAAGCACCTGTTCCAAGACAAATACATTTCCAAAACTCACTATGATCAGAGATTTATTTAAAACATTCAAAACTTTCCAATAGTTACAACAGTTCTAGAATCCAGAAAAACAGTCAGAAAATAACCTAGGGCTCCGTGCCCAACTACATGCATTTAGAGGACAATAAAACACAAAGAATCATAGACATAAACTTCGAGTTCGAACAACGGGTTTCCATGATCACAGCTCCTCCTCCAGCCATCATGTCTCGCACCATGGTTACTTGTGGAAAACCACAAAATAAGGGTGAGTAACGAATTACTCAGTAAGAATCCCCAACTGGGGTACAATACGATATAAATGGTCATCTAGGAGAAAGGTATGCAAGCTATGAATATAAACACAGAAGATAGCACATAGCTTAACTCCACACATAAACTTTGGATGCCAACTCAGGGTCTTACTCCGGAATAATCCACCTCATGATACGATCCTATACGAGAAACAAGTCTCGGCCTCAGCATATCTACTGTCGATACGAAAGGTGCACTAGCTCAAGATCCCGAGGAGCTCTCTAGTCGGCGCTGTAATGAGCGTATGCGTGCACTACATGCTATTGCAAACCATGGGGAGTGCCGGGTCTAGTGGCAAGCTGCCCAGGTCCAGTCACCATGCCTAACTAAATCTCTGGATCGGTGTCACTGACATAAAGGTGTGAGACCTGGACACATGAACTATGTCAGCCTGAACCACCCACCTGAGGCTAAGGAATCGGTCGTGGTAGGCTTACACCAAGAAGCAGTCCTTGCCCTAACAGGTGGCAATCAAGGGCTACGGCCGAACACGCTGAAGACGTGCCGACTGCCAGGGACAAGGCAATGCCATGTATGGAAAACGTTTGCTTATGGAGTTTGCTTATAACAACAATTATCAGGCTACGATTCAGATGGCCCCTTTCGAGGCGTTGTATGGAAAACGTTGTAGGTCCCTAGTGTTCTGGGAAGAGGTTAGAGATAGATAGGTACTGGGTCCCGAGTTACTTCAGATGATGAACGACGCAGTGCAGAAGATCAGGGCCCATATGTTGAGAGCTTAGAGTAGGCAGAAAAGTTACGCTGATGTTCGGCGTAGAGATTTGGAATTTGAGGTTGGTCAGCACGTCTTACTGAAAGTAGCACATATGCGAGGAGTGTTGAGGTTTTGGAAGCGAGGAAACTTGAGCATGAGGTTTGTAGGTCCTTTTGAGATCCTTGAGCGGATCGGAGCAGTGGCTTATCGTTTGGCATTGCCCCCGTTTTTGCTACAGTGCATAACGTCTTTCATGTTTCGATGTTCAGGCAGTATGTGGCAGACTTGACACACATAGTTGATCATGACCCATTGGAGTTGAACAAGGACTTGAGCTTCGAGGAGAAGCCTGTGCAGATTCTTGCTCGGAAATGCAAGACTTTGCGTAACCGGGAGATAAACCTAGTGAAAGTTTAGTGGAGGAATCAGAGGGTACATAACGCTATCTAGGAGTTAGAGGATGAGATGAGGATGCACTATCGGAAGTTATTTTAGTCTTAGGACTTTCGGGGACGAAAGTCTTAAAAGGAGGGAGTATTGTTAGAGTTATTTAAGTCTTTTGTTAAGCTTGGAGGTTTGTCTCAGTTGCAGGTTCCTTGTTCTGGAGTTTTTTAGAGAGGTTCGGTGGCCTTGGATTAAAAAGAGTAAATAAAAAGAAAAGGTGTTCGAGCTAGGGCTCGAACCCAGGTTGGCCTGGTTGTAGCTGTTGGCAAAAAGGAAATAGCTCCGATTGAGTCAAGAGAGAAAGGTATGCCTTTTTTCGATTGCTAATTCACTTGACCCTTGATTGTTTTGAGTTAAGAGTAAATGAAAGAAAAAAGAAATTTTATGTTTTGGTGTTTCATTCGTGCAGAAAGAAGAGATCGCAAAATCCCTATTCTTCCAATCGTAAACCACCATCTTCCTCCTCCTTGCTGATCGATCAAGCCATCCCGGGAAACCATTCTCATCCCTCCCGCAAACCAAGTTCCAACTGCACCCTCTTTGGCAGAGAACAACCCTATCACCAATCTCCACCTTCTCCTCCATCGTAAGTTGCACGCTCGGATCCCCCAGCCCGTTCGCCGATCCGCTCAGCACGTAGCCAAGAGCCACACCCACAGGCGCACCGCTCGCAACCCAGACGCACGCTACTTGTCGCCGCACAACCCCAGCAGCCCATTCGCGTTTCCCTCGCCGCACATTAGCCCTCGTGACTCCTCGCCGAGCTGCGTCACCCTCGCCGTACAACAGCCCTCATGATCGTTACGCCTGCCACACGCTGCTCATCGCCGCAGCAAGCCTTCGCAGCCCCTTCACGGTGCGAGCTCACCCACACGTCTCGCCTCGTGACCCCCTACACACCCACAGCCGCATCACCTAAACGATCCGCGCAGAATGCAACCGCACATCCACGCCTGCAGTGCCTCGCGCGTCCAGCTTATCCGCCGAGCCAGCCTTGCGGAGAGCCTTTTTGCCGAGTGGGAGCCATCGGTTAGGTAAACCCTTTTCTCGAGGCTGTTTGTTTGTTGTCAATTACTTCTTGGCTGAGAGTTAATATGTGTGTTTGTGTTTGTGGTTTGCCTAGCCAAGAGCTGCCTTGTCAAGAGTGGTGTTTGCTTAGCCCTTGTCGAGAGCCCCTATTTTGTCGAGAGGTTGTCCCGAGCACCTGTTCGAGTTTTGGTAAACTCTGACCTTAGCTCGGTTTAGTTGTTTGTCTTAATGTTTTATAGTTCGGTTAGTGATTAGTATGTTGGTTGTGTGTTAGGTTACTTGTAGCTAGGCTCGGTTTCTGCAGCTCAAGAAGTAACTTGTTTGTGATTGTCTGCTCGCTTTCAGGTAAGGATTCCTTACAGAGGGTTGTGTGGACCTTGCGTTCATCATGATTGCTACTTTTATATGTTTGACTGTTATGAGCATGTTAGTGGATAGGTTTCTTGTTTGTGATTGAGCATGTTATGATTATGATCATGTCCTGTTCTGCTAGCATGTATGATATTTCTGTGACATGTTAGTATCATGCTAGGTTGTTCTCTGGCATGCATTCTCTTATTATCTGTTAAGCATGTTTGGCCTGTTAAGGCACGGGGTGGGACTCTTAGTTAGACTTGTTAGGATTGTCATCATCCAAAGGCTGAGAGTGGACATAAAGTAACTTGTCCCCACGGGTCAGGATCTCGAGTTGCACGACGTAAGATGCTTCTGCCCTGGTAGCCGGTACGGATTAGCTCCCGTATTGACATAAGCGTAGTTTGTAGCCTGCTAGAGCGGAACCCAGCAGATGATGTAAGCCTGCCGTGGCCAGTTCTTAGCTTCAGGCGTGCGGTGGTCTTATGCTGCTTACAGTCGAGTGCCGAGGACCTCGCACTACTGTATGTACAGTCGTAGGTCCCACATCCTTACACAGTTTACAACAGCATGCAGTGTGCGCACACGGGCATTAGGCACCGAGAGGAGAGCTCCCCCGAAATAATGCTTACAGTACACCATTCCTTTATGAGTTTAGAGCCAGACACCGGGTACTCTTCCGTGTGTCCAGGACAAGTTTGAAGAGCTGGTCAGCAGTTTGGACATAACGTATCTTATCCCAGTGATTAGACTCGTGTCCCACATGATTGGACCTTCGGGTCATAGTTATTGGACATTGATGTCCCAGCTTCAGGATCAGTTGTTGAGCTGATCACTAGGCCGGTGGTAAGAGACCTCGATGTTTCAGGAGTCGCTTGGTTGACTCGAGGGTTAATCTATGTTGGTAGCGGTTGTATGTATACTAGTATGTCTTATGATTGATGTTCGTACTGTACTCCGGTTGGAGATTCTTACTGAGTATGTTTGTACTCACCCTTATTTTCAGTGGTTTTCCACCAGGTAACTTGGGACAGCGACTGGACGGCTAGAGGAGTGGCTGCTCGATCATGGGACTCTACTGGCAACTCTGTTACTAAATTCTATTTTATTGTTTCAGCATGTTCCAGGCCTAGAGCCTAGGATTTTATCTATTTGGAACCTGTTAACTGTTGTTGGATTTTCTAATGTTTTAAATTGTGGATGTTTTATGTTGGATTTATCTGGACTTGTTGTTTAATTGGATTTTTATTATGTTTTTAAGAGGTTTGGTTTTGAAATAAAACTCTGGCCAGGGTTGCTTTGTGTTTACAAAATGAAATAAATGTTTTAAACAGGTTCCAGGATTTGATAGGTTTAATGAACAAATTGCAATGATTGTTTTAAATTCTTTAACGTTTTAATGTGCATGTTGAAGTAAAGATCCATTTAGTACCATGTTTTAGGTCGGGTCTTTACTGCATGACACCTAGACGAGGAGCACCAAACCGCAAGCCCTAGCCTCTTCACAAACCTTGCAGCCGAGAGCACCTCTTTGGTCTTTTCCCTAGTGCTTGGCCGAGAGCACTTGTGTTGCTAATAGGTAGCTTCTCGAACCCTTTCCTCATAGTTTCTAGTTTGGTTAATTGCTAGCTAGTCATAATATGTGTTTGCATGCTATTGTTAGGTTTGTGAGACTCTGCAGCTCAAAGAGCACTTTACACTGTTATTGTTTTACTACTTGTTTTCCAGGTAAGGATTTCTTACCAGGGTTGTGTGGACCCTGCGATATGTCTTTATTGCACCTTGTATGTCTGTTGATTGTTATGAGCATGTTAGTGGATAGGACTGCTTTATTGATTGATTTATGCTAACATGTTTACCTCTATTTCTACATGTTAGTGTCATGCTAGGTTTGTCCTTCTAGCATGTTTTGTGATTCTTGCTTTAAGTTCGTAGTATCATGCTAGGTTATGTATTTGTACTGTTAAGCATGTTTGAATAGTCAGGAATCGTTTACTTTGAAATCTTAGATAGAAGTGTCAGGTTGTCATCATCTAGAGGCTGAGAGCGGACATAATGTACTTTGTCCCCATCGGTCGGGAATCAGTGAGAAGCATAATATACTTTGCTTTCACCCCGGCAGCCAGTGCGAATTCGCTCCCGCATCGGCATAAGCCTAGTTTGTAGCCTGCTAGAGCGGAACCCAGCCAACGGTGTAAGCCTGCCTTGGTCGGTTCTTAGCTTTAGGTCGGTGGTACAGGCTATTATATTTGAGTGTCGAGGGCCTTGCAATACTATGGATCAGTGACACCGCTTCTGAGTCTTTAGGCATGCTGTAACGACCCAGGTTTTTCATCCCGGTCTTCCAGGTATGCCCTAGGGGTAATTTGGTAATTTGGTCGGGCCGTCAGGGCCGTTTGTGTCTTTTCCAGTTATTAAAATTATTGGATGGATTTATGTAGGTTTTTGGAGGGATTTGTGGTTTGGTTTGAGCAAGGTTTGATGCAAAAGTAAAAATAAAGGAAATTGTGCTGCAGTTGGGGTTTGAAACCGGGTCTCCTGGAAAGCTTGTGGGGATGTGTGCCAATTGAGCCATTAGTTGCTCTTATTGCTCTATCTGCATCACATCTTAGTTAATCTTGGATCTTTGGTGTTTGGTGCATTTGGTTAAATGAAATAGAAATTAGGTTTGTCCATCTTCTTCTCCAAAGTGTGTGGCCGCCCAAGCTTTGCTCTCCATTGCCTTGCCGAATTCTTCCTCCTTACAGCTCCTTTGGATCGATCATCATCATTCCGGGTAGGTATCGATCTTCCTCTTCTTCTTCTCATCCGTTTGGTGTGCTGTTTGGCCAAGTGTGTTTGTGTTGATTGCAGCCAGCCGAGAGAAGCTCAGCCAGCAGCAATCGTCGCGCGTCCAAAGGCCACCGGCTTGCACGCCCGAGATCCGCCTAGCGCCCTTGCCGTTCATCCAAAGAAACGGCTAGCCTTGTCGTCGGCAGCCAGTCCCACGCCCAGATCTGTCGAAGCAGATCTGCCGCACGCTAGATCGCGCCAGCAGCAGCCCAGATCGCCGTTCGTCCTCGCCTGATCGCTCGCACGCCAGGAGGCCCTCGCCAGCGCCCGCGCGCCCAGCCGCGTTCGCGTCGCCCATCGCACGCCAGCGCCCGCTCGCCTTCGCTCCGAGCTGCTCCGCCCGCACGTCCAGACGCTTGCCTGCGCGCGCGCGTCCCTGTCGTGCGTCGTCGTCCGCCGCCTTGCTTGCTTGCCGTGGCGCGCCGCTCCCAGCGCCCATCCGCGCGCAGCAGCCAGCGCGCCACCTGCTGCCGTGCGGCCGCGGCGACTCAAGTTCGTTCGCCGTGCCGCGTGAGTACCCCGAGCCGAGCTTGCTGTTCTATTGTTCTTTAGACGTTTTAGATGCTGATTATTATTGGTTTGCTAGGTTCCCACTCGATAGCTCGGGATTGTTCCGCAGCTTAGGATTTGTGTGTAGAAGCCTCCCGACCAAGGTAAGGATTTCTTACCTGAGTTGTGTGGGCCCTGCGGTATATTTGTGATTGTTGTTTTGTATGCCTGTGTATGATTATTAGCATGTTTAGCCCTAGGTGCTCTGTTCTAAATTCCTGACTGGCATGAACTCTTGTATTGTTTCTCATGTTAGCCCATGCTAGGTTGTTCCATTCTGGCATGTTCGATATCTGTTCTTGCTTCGTAGTATCATGCTAGGTTCCTTGTATCTGTTGAGCACGTATTGGACTTCATTGAATGAATTGTTATTATTGCTATGGTTTAGAGTTCAGGTAGGTAGCATCATCCGGGCCGGATGCATAACGTAACTTGCATCCCCGACAGGGACGTACGAGATGGTACTCCATCCTTGATCCCGTTAGGGTTTAGCTTACCCTAACGGCTGGCCCTGCAATCTTGGGTGAGGGTGGCAGACTGTTAAATGCCCCAACGGTCGGGATGATGACTTGGCATTGCCTCGTCCCCGGTAGTCGGCACGTCCTCGCCGTGTTCGGCCAGTAGCCCTTGATTGCCACTGTTAGGGCAAGGACCGCTTCGGTGTAAGCCTACCACGACCGGTTCCTTAGCCTCGTGCGGTGAGTACAGTGACATAGTTCACGTGTCCGTGTCTCACACCCCTATGTCGGTGACACCGATCCGGAGATTTAGTTAGGCATGGTGGCCGAACACAGGCGCTTGCCACTAGACCCGGCACCCCGCAGTTTGTAGTAGCATGCGGTGCGCGCTACGCTCATTACAACACCGATCGAGAGCTCCTCGGGATCTTGAGCCGTGCACCTTTCGTATCGACGATGAGATGCAGCCGAGGCCGGGACTTGTTCCCGTATAGAGCGTATAGTGTGTTGTGGTATTTCCGGACTAAGACCACGAGTTGGCATTCGAGGTCCAAGTGTGGACTTAGCTATGTGCTCCGCTCTGTTTTTATATTCATAGCTTGCATACATTCTTCTAGATGATCATGTATATCGTATTGTACCCCGGTTGGGGATTCTTCTTGAGTAATTCGTTACTCACCCTTATTCTGTGGGTTTTCCACGAGTAACCAAGGCGCGAGACAGGATGGTCAAGGAGGAGCCGTGATCATGGAATCCTGCTTTGTCATCTCCCGACCATTTTATTATATCATGACTCTTGACTTTTGTTATTTCCCACTGAATGCATGTAGACGGGCACGGAGCCCTAGGATGTTTTCTCACGTTTTATGGATTCCAAAGCATATTTGTACTTGTGGAATGTTTAAATGGTTTAAATAAATCTCTGATCGTAGTATGCTTTTAGAAATGTATGTTTTGATTGTTGAATGTTTCTGCTTTTACTTGGGATCCAAACTTATTTTTCATAATGTCTTTTATTTTGAATACATGCATTGGGGTAAAGGCCCATTTAGAGCCCTTTTTGGGTCGGGTCTTTACTGCTTGGTATCGAGCTCAGAGTCATAGATTCTCAGTAGACCGACCTTTTGTTGTAGGTCGTCCTTCCATGATCACCAAAGACTGGTCCATCAGTACGCCTAGGTTTATTGTTTTAGAAAGAAAAAGGGTTAAGAATTGACAATACCTTTCATCTAGTGTATGCCTTGTTTGGTGTTGTGTAGCGAGACGAGCGGTGTTCTCGACTCGTTGTTGGTTTGGGCTTAGTGAGCCATCATGCCAACTTTCTCGCAGAGGCGCGCGATTTGTTTAGCGGCTTGTTGAGGTATCCAGATAGATTCGGATGCCCCCAGGGACATCGTTCGCAGGGAGGCGAGCTTAGACTCCGCTGGGCCATTTGTGGCCCGATTCTTTCTTTTCCACTAGTGAGAGGGTGGAGGTGCTTCGTGCGGATCGCCAAGATGTTGATCGCACCCGCAGGAGCAGTGGCGCTTGGCATGTCCGACCGAGGAGTTGGACCGATCGTGTTGATGTTGAGGCGCTCGTCCGTGGTTGTTAGGCCGGCGTGCGGATTTGGCCCCGGCGCTTGAGTTGCCTAGAGGAGGGGGTAGAGGCTAGCGGCGCCTGCAGTGAGACTCCTTGAGCAGAGTGTGCTCCACCATGAGAGATTTGATGGCGGTGTCTTTAGCTATCGAGAGCGGAAACCCAGCGCGCAGCTTTGTAGCGCGTAGTGAGGAGTCCCGGCACAGATAGCCCAAATGACAGAGTTTGTTTCAAAGATTTTTCCCTAGTAGCTCTTGTAGCCGGAGGTTCCCTGGAGGCATGATCAACGAGTTTATTCAGATAAGTTTGTTGGCGTTGATGGAGACGCCAGTGTTGGCAAATGGATGCATGTAGAGCTCGATGTTTTAGTAAGTCCTACTCGCTAGTAGTAAAGTAGTTGGCCAGTTTGAGTTTAGCATCCGTGTGTGGGATGCCCTTTGCTCGAGGCCGAGGTGTGCCGTTCTGTCTTTGTTTGGTTCATCGGATGGTGGTGGAAGTCCCTTGTGAGAGGTGGACTAGCGAGTCTCCACCGATCGCCCGATTGTTTGGCAAGTTGCCGTGTTAGTGGCTTGAGGCGGATGAAGGGTCATCTTTGCCCCCTTGCGAGCTCCGCTGTTGTTTAATGACCCGACTTCCTCGTATGTGGATTTGGTAGTAGTAGCACTTGAGGTGCATTGGTTGGTGTGCCACTTTGGCACTAAGTCCAGTTTAGGCTTGAGTTTGGCTTGGGCATAGCGGAGATGGTTCTATGCCGTTCGGAGTTCAGCGTACTCCTTTAGCCTTGGATCTGTTTATGGCGGCGCTTGCACTCGTTTAGGTCGTGCCAGAGGGCTAGTTCAGTGGTAGTCGATGGACTACAAGCGAAAGGATGCTCGAGAGGAGCCGGAGCCGGAGCCTTTTCCCAGTGTTACTGGAGGTTGAGTAAGTCAGCAGGTTGGCGGTTGGTAATTGTTTGTGGGCGTGATTCTCGCGCTAGTGTTAAGGCCAAGAGATTTTCTTTGTGGTTGGTAGTGCGGTCAACTACCTTCGAGTGCCTTAATCTGAGGAGAGTTGAGCATTGTAGATGCGAGTTTGGTCCAGCAGAGGGACCCTAAGTTGGATGCTCTTGAGATGAGTTGGTTGCCATGAGGCGAGTTGAATGCTTTTGAGGCGAGATGAGCTGATGCCTTGCGAGAGGATTTGGATGCCTTATGGGTAAGCACCCTTGGTAGAGGCTTGGTATAAAGTGAGTTCGGTTTGGCATGGTTATGCCTTGATAAAGCAAGGTTGCCTCAGCTTTGAGCATCGTGTGGAGTTGGAACTTTTGGTGTTCCTTCGGTTGGAGTTCAGTTGGAAACTGAACAAGAGCGGTGGTAGCAAAGCCGCGCAGTTTTTGTTCGCCTTGGCTAAGAGAGTTGTTTGGATCCTTTCCTTGGGAAGAAGCCTTGTTGAGAGGCTGATGTTTGAGTAGGAGGACGACGCATTCGGTAGCGTTTCGGGTCCTCTTGGTTTCCAAGGTATTGGAGTTGGCCTGCATGGTTGAGATGCTGGAGAGAGTTGTGCCTGTTCAGGCAGTTGGCTGTTAGCTCGTTTGTCGGCAGTGTGTGTCGAGGGTTGCCGAAGAAGCCTAGGTTGTGGAGAGCCTCTCCAGAGCTCAGTCAGGCCCAGGTAGTGAGTTTCAGTTGGCAAGCTGGAGCCGTGTGGTTCGTAGCCTTGGTTGAGTTGCTAGCAGTCTTGGTAGGCTAGCAGGCCAGTGGTTGTTTGGAGTAGAGTCTGGATTGGTTCCGGTGTGGTGGCAAGTTGATGCTTGGTGTTGACCAAGGTGTGGATTGGAGTTGCTAGAGATTAGTTTTTCTCGTGGGGCGAGTGGTTTGTGCCCTGTTGGTTGTTTTCCTGTTTCCAGGATGTTGAGTTGCCCTTGTTGTTGCCCCGTGAGATTTAGATGTTGTTGCTTTAGTGGAGCAAGACAGTGAGCGTTTGTGGAGCTCTCTGTCCTTCGGTTGTCTGCTTGTAAGAGCCGTTTCCTTCCTCGAGTTGTCGATTCCTCCCGTAGCCATGAGTTAATGGTAGAGGTGCTAGCTTGAAGGAAAAGTTTGTTGGCTGCTTGGAAGCAGTCGTTTGTCCAGTTAAGCAGACTCTTGGATGGTGTTCTAGAGTCTGCAGTAAGGGTTGTTCTGCCTCTTGTGAGTGTTTGGCTAAGATTGGGTTCTTTTGTTGTTTCGAGTGCTAGTTCGGTTCTAGCCGGAAGGCGCGTGCCACGAGGTCGTGTTCTTAGTCGAGAAGTTGTGGGAGTTGACCCCTCCTCTGCAGCTTGAGCAAGTGTTTGTTTGTTTCGATTGGAGATCCGATTGGTTGAGATATTCCTTGGGTGTTGCTTCCAAGAGAGTTGGTTGCTGTTGCCTTGGGTTTGAGCAAGTCAGCGAGCTTGTGTGAAGTCTGTTGCCCTTCAGAGTTGCTTGCTGGGAAATTCGTTTCCTGTTTTTGTAGGAGTCAGCTTAGCTCCAGAGTTGTGTATTTGATCAGAGTAGCGCAGCGGTCAGCCCAGCGAGAGGGTCCCTGCTTTGTGTTGTTAGCAAGCAAGAGTTGTTTGTCCCTGCAAGGGCGGTGGCCTGCTAGTAAGAGTTGTTTCTGGCAAGTTGTTGGTTCTTTGAAGATTTCCCTTTCCCCTAGTCTCTGTGGTGGTTGAGTTGCTCCCTGGATGTCAGCCTCGAGAGTTAGCTTTGAGGTTGTCGTTATCCGTTTTCCTCGTGAGGTTTCGGGAGTGGAGCTTCTGGTTGGAAGTTGAGTTAGGCTTAAGCTTAAAGGAGAAGTCCTTTGGGTAGTCAATTGGATTTTAAGAGTTGAGAGGTAGCTTGGAGGCGAGTGTCGCTCGTTATAAGTTTGGGTTGAGTTCTGCTGAGCAAGCCCTTCTCGGGCTTTGACCCTTGTTGTGCGCTCGCAGTTGGAGTAGCAGAGCCGTTTGAGTGGGTTGGCATAGAGGTGCCATGGCTTTGGTTGGTAAAGCCATTGAGCTGCTTTTCCTCAAGGTGTTGTGCCGTAGAGAGTCTGCGTGATGGTTTAGTCCTTGCACCCGAGTTTTTCCTTGAGAGGAATTTTGGTGGTTTCCTTGCTCGGCAAGTGTTTTCTTTGGCGATTGCTAGTAGGTTTGCATGGAAAAGTTTGCTTTCGGCCGTTTGGTTTCGAATCTGGAAGGTTCATTGTTTGGCCGATTTGTTGAAGGGTGAGTTTGTTTGTTGTCACCGTGAGCTTCCAGAGGAGTTTAGCTTGAGCGTGGTGTAAAGTTTTAGAGCTTTTGGCGATCCTCGAGTTCTTTGTGAGTAGCACCGCTTTAGAGTTGGTGCGAGTTGAAGACGTGGTTTGCCGTCTGTTCCCTTTGTAGTTCGATGTATGCCCATCGGGTTGGCATTGTGGCCTTGAGTTTTTGAGAACCCAAGAGAGTTTTGGATCTCGAAGAGGGCTTGTGTGTTGGATTTCCCGCGCTTGGGACCATGATCAGTATTTGATGGAGTTTGCCTATAACAACGATTATCGATCGACGATCTCGATGGCTCCATTCGAGGCTTTGTATGGTAAGCGTTGTCGGTCCCGTGTTCTCGGGAAGAGGTTGGTGATAGGCAAGTTTTGGGTCCCGAGCTCTGCAGCTTGACCAATGGTGCAGTATGAAGATTAGAGCTCGTATGTTGACACTTTCAGAGCGAGCAGAAGAGTTACGCCGATGTTCAAGCGTCGGGATTTGGAGTTGAGGTTGGTCGACATGTGTTCCTTAAGGTTGCTCCGATGCGAGGTGTTTTGAGGTTTGGTAAGCGTGGGAAGTTGAGTCCCCGTTTTGTTGGTCCATTTGAGATCCTAGAGAGGATTGGCAGAGTTGCTTACCTGTTAGCCCCTACCTCCGTCACTATCACGGTGCATAGTGTTTTTCATGTATCGATGTTGAGGCAAGATGTGCCGGACCCGTCGCACATTGTGGACTTTGAGCCTTTGCGGTGAATGAGGATTTGAGCTTCGAGGAGATGCCGGTGAGGATCCTTGCCTTTGAGACCAAGACGTTGCGTGTCGCGAGATTCGTTTGGTAAAGGTTCGATGGAAGAGTCGTGGTTCTGAGGAAGCCACTTGGGAGCGGGAAGACGAGATGAGATTGCATTATCCTGAGTGTTTGATCTTAAGGACTTTCGAGGACGAAAGTCATAAAAAGGAGGGAATATTGTAACGACCAGTGTTTTTCATCCCGGTCTTCCGTATGCCCTAGGGGTAATTTGGTAATTTGGTCGGGCCGTCGTGGCGTTTGTATCTTTTTCAGCTTATTAAAATTATTGGATGGATTTATGTAGGTTTTTGGAGAGGGATTTGTGGTTTGGTTTGAGCAAGGTTTGATGCAAAAGTAAAAATAAAGGAAATTGTCTTTGCAAATGAGGTTTGAACCCGGTCTCTGGAAAGCTTGTGGGGATGTGTGCCAATTGAGCCATTAGTTGCTCTTGTTGCTCTTTCTGCATCACATCTTAGTTAATCTTGGATCTTTGGTGTTTGGTGCATTTGGTTAAATGAAATAGAAATTAGGTTTGTCCATCTTCTTCTCCAAAGTGTGTGGCGCCCAAGCTTTGCTCTCCATTGCCTTGCCGAATTCTTCCTCCTTGCAGGCTCCTTTGGATCGATCATCATCATTCCGGTAGGTATCGATCTTCCTCTTCTTCTTCTCATCCCTTTGGTGTCTTTGTTTGGCCAAGTGTGTTTGTGTTGATTGCAACCACCGAGAGAGAAGCCCGCCAAGCGAAGAATCGTCGCGCGCGTCAGCCCGCCACCTCGCCGCGCCAGATCCGCCTAGCAGCCTTGCCGTTCGTCCAGCAGCCAGCTAGCCTTGTCGTCGGCAGCCAGTCCCACGCCCAGATCTGTCGAAGCGGCGCCACGCGCGCCCGATCGCGCGCCAAAGAAGCAGCCCAGATCGCCGTTCGTCCTCGCTGATCGCTCGCCGCGCCCGAGAGGCCCTCGCCCGACACCGCGCGCCCAGCCGCGTCGCGTCGCCATCGCACGCCAGCGCCAAGCGCCTTCCTCCGAAGCCGCTCGCCCGCCGCGTCGAGACGCTTCGCCAGCGCTGCGTCCCCTCGTCGTGTCCGTCCGTGCCGTGCCTTGCTTGCCGTCGCGCGCGCACGCCCCAGCGCCATCGCATCGGCAGCGCGCCAGCGCCAGCCGCTGCCGTGCCCGGCCTGCCAGCCGGCTCAAGTTCTTTTCGCCGTGCCACGTGAGTGCCCCGAGCCGAGCTTGCTGTTCTATTGTTCTTTAGAAGTTTTAGATGCTGATTATTATTGGTTTGCTAGGTTCCCGCTCGCTAGCTCGGGATTGTTCCGCAGCTTAGGATTTGTGTGTAGAAGCCTCCCGACCAAGGTAAGGATTTCTTACCGAGTTGTGTGGGCCTGCGGTATATTTGTGATTGTTGTTTTGTATGCCTGTGTATGATTATTAGCATGTTTAGCCCTAGGTGCTCTGTTACAATTCTGATCGCATGAACTCTTGTATTGTTTCTCATGTTAGCCCATGCTTGGTTGTTCCATTCTGGCATTTCGATATCTGTTCTTGCTTCGTAGTATCATGCTAGGTTCCTTGTATCTGTTGAGCACGTATTGGACTTCATTGAATGAATTGTTATTATTGCTATGGTTTAGAGTTCAGGTAGGTAGCATCATCCGAGCCGGATGCATAACGTAACTTGCATCCCCGACAGGGACGTACGAGATGGTACTCCGTCCTTGATCCCGTTAGGGTTTAGCTTACCCTAACGGCTGGCCCTACAATCTTGGGTGAGGGTGGCAGACTGTTAAATGCCCCAACGGTCGGGATGATGACTTGGCATTGCCTCGTCCCCGGCAGTCGGCACGTCCTCAGCGTGTTCGGCCGTAGCCCTTGATTGCCACTTGTTAGGGCAAGGACCGCTTCCTGGTGTAAGCCTACCACGACCGGTTCCTTAGCCTCAAAGTGCGGTGGTACAGTCGACATAGTTCACGTGTCCGTGTCTCACACCCCTATGTCGGTGACACCGATCCGAGATTTAGTTAGGCATGGTGATCGAACTCGGCGGTTTGCCACTAGACCCGCACTTCCCCGAGTTTGCGGTAGCATGCGGTGCGCGCTTACGCTCATTACAGCGCCGACGATGAGAGCTCTCGGGATCTTGAGCCAGTGCACCTTTCGTATCGACGATGAGATGCAGTGAGGCCGGACTTGTTCCCGTATAGAGCGTATAGTGTGTTGTGGTATTTCCGACTAAGACCACGAGTTGGCATCCGAGGTCCAAGTGTGGACTTAGCTATGTGCTCCGCTCTGTGTTTATATTCATAGCTTGCATACATTCTTCTAGATGATCATGTATATCGTATTGTACCCCTGGTTGGGGATTCTTCTTGAGTAATTCGTTACTCACCCTTATTCTCGTGGTTTTCCACAGTAACCAAGGCGCGAGACAGGATGGTGGTGAAGGAGGAGCCGTGATCATGGAATCCTCCTGCTGTCATCTCTCGACCATTTTATTATATCATGACTCTTGACTTTTGTTATTTCCCCAGAATGCATGTAGACGCACGAGCCCTAGGATGTTTTCTCACGTTTTATGGATTCCAGCATATTTGTACTTGTGGAATGTTTAAATGGTTTAAATAAATCTCTGATCAGAGTATGCTTTTAGAAATGTATGTTTTGATTGTTGAATGTTTCTGTTTTTACTTGGGATCCGAAACTTATTTTTCATAATGTCTTTTATTTTGAATACATGCATTGGGGTAAAGGCCCATTTAGAGCCCTTTTGGGTCGGGTCTTTACACATGCGTACCTGGACCGCGTAGTTTGCCCCTAGGCCCCCACATTTACGCGGTTTGCAGTAGCATGCGGTGTGCGGGCACACGCTTTAGTCGCCGGTTCAAAGAGCTCCCCTGGGCTAATGTCGTGAGGACACCACTTCCGTTCCAGTTTAGAGCCAGACTTTGGGTACTCTCCCGTTTATCAAAGTAAGAGTTAGCCGACAATAAGAGGCCCTCGAGGACACCTATTTGGGATCAACTTTTGAGTTGGTCATTTGGCCAAGGGAGAAAGACCCTTGAGAGTGTCTGACATCTATTTGGGATCAGCTTTTGAGTTGATCATTTGGCCGAGGGAGAAAGACCCTCGAGAATGTCATTTGAGATTGGTTAGGAGAGCTAATCAATAGGCTAGAAGTAGGAGACTTCCGAGGATTCTGGACTTGCCCCGATAGCTCGTTGAGAGAAAATCTGTGTTGGTAACTGTTGCATGTATACTAGGATGCTAGATGATCGATGTATCGTATTGTACCCCAGTTGGGGATTCTTACTGAGTACCTTCGTACTTACCCTTATTTTATGTGGTTTATCCACAGGTAACTTGGGACAACACTTGGAAGGCTAGCGGAGGGAGCTGAATGATCATGGGAGCTGTCGGCATTTACTCTGTCTTTTATTATTCTATTGAGTCTTAATTCTTTGCTAGCATGCTGGGAAACTGTTGTTTTGAGAAGTTATTTGAATGTTGAGTTCTTTTTAAAATATTGGCTAGGACTTGTTTTATGGTAAATGATGTATGGATGTTTTCTTCAAGGTTTATTTAATCTGTTTTATTTTTAAGCAGTTTCAATGTTATTTAAATGTTTTTAATTTTCTTTAAGCATGTTAAGTAAAAACTGGGTTTAGGACCACTGTTTGGATCAGGTTCTTACAAAGGTATAGATTATAAGGAATATTTTTCACCCGTTGCTAGATTAGAAGCTATTAGAATGTTATTTGCTTTTGCTTCTTATAAGAATTTTATCTTGTATCAAATGGATGTAACAAGTGCATTTTTAAATGGTTATATTATGGAGGAAGTTTATGTAGAACAACCTCCCGATTTTGAAAGTTTTGATTTGCCTAATCATGTTTATAAGTTGAAAAAGGCTCTTTATGGTTTAAAACAAGCTCCAAGAGCTTGGTATGATAGACTTTGTAATTTTCTTCTTAAAAATAATTTTAAAATGGGTAAACTTGATACTACTCTCTTCATTAAGACTAAGGAAAATTATATGCTTTTAGTGCAAATTTATGTAGATGATATTATTTTTTGTTCCACTAATCCTTCTTTGTATGAAGAATTTTCTAAGTGAATGCATAGTAAGTTTGAAATGAGTATGATGGGAGAACTTAGCTTCTTTCTTGGACTTCAAATCAAACAACTCAAGAATGGTATCTTCATAAGTCAAGAGAAATACACAAAGGATTTGCTCAAAAGATTCTAGCTCAACGAAGGTAAAATTGCAAAAACTCCAATGAGCGCATCCACCAAACTTGACAAGGATGAAAAAGGTAAATGTGTGGACATAAAAGCTTATCGAGGTATGATTCGATCTCTTTTTTATTTAATCGCAAGTAGACCCGGTATCATATTCAGTGTATGTCTTTGTGCTAGATTTCAATCTTGTCCTAAGGAATCTATTTGCATGCCGTTAAATAATATTTAAATATTTACTTGGTACTATTGATTTAGGCTTGTGGTATCCTAAAAATGTTGAATTTAATTTAGTATGATATTCCGATGCGGATTTTGCCAAAAGTTTACTTGATCGAAAAAGTACTAGTGAAACTTGCCAATTTCTTGGAAGTTCCTTAGTATCTTGATTTAGCAAAAAGAAAAATTCGGTTGCCTTATCTTTGGATGAAACAAACTTTATGTGATTTTGGTTTAAAATTTGATAATGTGCCAATATTTTGTGATAATACTAGTGCTATAAATTTGACCAAAAATCCTATACATCATTCAAGAACGAAGCATATTGATATTAGACATCACTTTATTAGAGAGCATGTGCAAAATGGTCATATTATTCTTGATTTTGTGAGCTCTAATAATCAATTAGCGGATATTTTCACCAAGCCTTTGAATGAAGAGAACTTTTGCAAAAATAGGTTCGAGCTTGGTGTTATTCGTTGTGATGCCTCTTAAAAAAAAAAATTTTAAGGCATATTGTTAGTGGGAGCTATTTTTTTTTTTTAAAAGTATGTAATCATGTTCTTAGAGAAAATATTCATATAATTAAGGGGAGCTTTTATACCTTATTTCTTTTTTATGATTACAAAGGGGGAGAAGTCATTGAAAAATGTGTTGCAAATGTTTGTAACGTATCTTATTTATTGATGCATTAATTTAGGGAAAGAATTAATGTAAACTTTATTGGACACATGTACTAAATTGATTCTTATGATCTTCAAGTGATTTTTCTTTAGTTGTTTGTCATCATAAAAAATGGGGAGATTGTTGGCTATTTTGCCTTACCTCAAATTAATTAATTTTAATTAATTCATTCATTAATATTTTGATGATAACAAACTTTATTTTATTTACTAACAATTTTGATATTTTAAGATGTCAACAATGTCGTGCTCGAAACAAGGATTCCAACGCAATTTGAATTCCTCAAATCGAAGTTGAAACGAAGAAGTTATGGTCAAAACAAGTTTGAACGAGAAAATCGCGAGACAGTGACATGGCAGCTCAGTATACATCGTCGACCATTAAGAAGTTGACAGATGAAGTTTTAGATGAGTGACAAATGGTGGCT
The DNA here is from genome assembly GCA_036507275.1 of Sicyos edulis. Lineage (NCBI taxonomy): Eukaryota > Viridiplantae > Streptophyta > Magnoliopsida > Cucurbitales > Cucurbitaceae > Sicyos > Sicyos edulis. The sequence goes on along the minus strand of CM071856.1, from coordinate 12,462,749 downwards.
TTTAATTGTTTTGAAAATAAAATTGAAAATAAATGAAAAAGAAAAAGAAAAATATATATATTTATATAAACATTCAACGGTAAAAAAAAATAAAAAAATCAGAAAACAGTCAGTGACCATTATGATTTTTGAAAATATATATATATATATATATATATATATATATATATATTATTTCTTCTTTTAACTTTTAACCTTTTATCTTTTTACTTCTTTTTAACTTTTAATCTCCACCATTCATTTCATTTTTATATATCCAATGACTCAAATTAAATTTTGTCTTTTACTTCATTCCCTCTCTTTTTAAACCCAATCTTCTTCTCCAAAAAATGAACACAACTTTTATTATTGAATACTCTAAAAATCAAAAGCTTCATTGTTGCTCTCTCCAAGCTCTCAACCTTTTCTTTTAGATTTTATTCTTGAGAGACATATTGTATTGTGAGAATTTGGTTATGTGAGATAATTTTGTATATCCACTCTATTGAGAGAGTTGTAAAGTGTGTTCCCAAAAATTCTATAGTTTGTAACTGTTTGATCTTGATCCGTAGAAAAGATCGAGTTTGCTCTTGAACTCGTAAAATGAGCGGTTTACAGTTGGACTCTATCCGTGGAAAGAGTTAAGCAAAAAGGTTTTTCAAAATCCCAAGAGGCGCTTGGGTAGTGGAGTAGGCTTGCCGAACCATTATAAATCATGGTGTCATCTTCTCTAACTCTTTCCTATTTACTTTTAAAATAATTTGTAGTATTGTGTTTCATGCTTTAATTTATACTCAATCGTTATTATAAATCAAATTGGTTTTACATAATCTTAATCAATCTTGTGTGGTGCATTTTTGTTACTTTTAATTACTTGTAAAAAGTTTGATATTTTGATTATCTTGAACTTATTTAGCAAAATTTTTGTAAAACCCTATTCACCCCCCTCTAGGGTTGTCATACCGATCCAACACCATCATCCCCAACAGGCATGCCTTGTTTATTCACATCAGCCATTCTCCTTGCACGTCTCCTTGTTCGTCTCCCTCTATGTATGGCTTGTTCTGGTTCTGGGTTAAAAGGCATAACTACTCCCTATCTCTGTATACACAAGCGAGCTCCTACAATGAAACAAATGAATCGGTCTAATATTTGAAAACACCACTCTCTTAGTAAAGTTAATCAAAAGCAGTTGGAAAAATCCCCGACAACAGCGCCAAAAACTTGTTGGTGGTAAAACTGGCACACACAAACTAGGAATAATGATTGGGAAGAATTCTGACGTGGACAGAGATTCGATGGGGCGAACTTATAACTCAATTCCAGCGAAAAGTGTGTGTGAGTTCTCAAGATGTTCAACTATACACAGTCTTGTTGTAGCAAGTTTAAAAGTAAGTAAAGGTCATCTCCATAGGGATTTCTCTTGTGTTTTTGTTCATTTTGCTATGAGATTCAATTGTATGGGAGTTAAAGTGGGTTTCAAACTATATAAAATTCTCAAGGTAAAAGTAATAACAGTAGGAAAAATGTATCGGAAGGGATTGAGGTTTTAGGGGATTTTGCTCGACAACTAGGTTCACGGGGACGAACATCCTACAAAATTCTATCGACTCTCTCGAGTGCTGGAAGCTAGCTTTCTCGAGCTCCTAGTTGGGTCTTGTTTGCAAAATCGTGAACACACAATAATTAAAATAATAAGAAAATGAGAATGATGATGTGGTAGCTTGGATTTCGCTAAAGCGAAATCTCTACTCAGATTAAGCGAAATGTGTGTGATTTCCCAAAGATGTGCAAGTATACACAGTCTTGTTGTAGCAAGTTTTAAAGTAAGTAAAAGTCATCTCCACAAGGATTAGTGATTAACAACATGCTTAAGCGAAAATTAGAGAGTTATGGTAACAAAAGGAATATTGTTGTGATGAAACTAAAACTAAGTTGCTGAAATAAGTTTACTAAATCAGTTCGCTAAAGAGAAATAAATGCGAATCTCAATTGACAAAATACTTAAAATGCAACGAATGATAAACTACTTTAATCAAATTAAAGACATCGGAAGGAGGTTAAGACTTTTCGGCGAGTTTCACTAAAGCGAAATGGCATTAGGCTAAGAAGCGAATAACTGATGGCTTCTCTTTGGCTCTCTCAAGCTCTCTAAGTTGGCTCTCTCGAGCTTTTAGTTTGGTTCTCTCGAACTCAAACAACAAATAAACCAAGCGATCAGCACTAGGCGAACCTTATCTCTAAGTGTTCTTTTCAAATGCAAGTAAACTTAGCAAAACCTAATATTATGACATGCAATGTTGCTCTATTCCTTTTCTCTCGAAAGCGAAATAAAGTTCATACAAATAGTTAGCTAGACAAAATGTATGTCAACACAACATGCATAAATAGTCGACATCTTGCTACCACTTTGCTTAAGAGAAATACTCATACTTAGCCTATTTCCTTCCGACTAAAAACTTAGTTACACATGATGATAAATAGATTCAACGCAATGTAAGAAGAAAAGTTCATCTTCAATTAAATAAGGAAATAACAACGTATGCTTACAAAACAAAGCTAAAGCGAACATACTAAAATGAAAGTAAAGAGAAACAGAGTTAAGAAATAGCCTGATTGGAAACACTCAAACAGTGTCTTGAATCCAACTTCAGCTATACTCTGCAACGTTGGCTAACTACTTTGCTAGAGCTAACTTGCTAAACAAGTGGAAATGGAAAAACAACTAAAACAACCAAGCTAACTATAAAAATGTCAATGATTTTGGTCGGAAGAAAGCTTGACGATGATCTCTCCAACAAAATCGATGATGCCCTTCACAATGACAAAAGACTGCTATTTATATTGCTTCAGACAAGACTCTACTCCACGATCTCATGCGCATGTCCTTTTCTCCATGATCTCACGTGCAACGGTTGAGATTGAAAGACTTTTCTTGGATTTTTGACACGTGTCTTCCACTCTAGCTATTTTTCCGAGAACCCATCCCGCTGGATTTCAGTTAGCATAAGCGAAACTTTTAGCAACTGCACTTAGCTCCGTAAAACTTTTCTCGCTAGATTTGTGTTCGCTTAAGCCAAATGTTTAGCAACTACACTTAGCTCCATAAACCTTTTCTCGCTAGACTTGTATACGCTTAAGCCAAATGTTTAGCAACTACACTTAGCACCAAAAAGCTTTTAGCACTTCTGCATTTCGCTCCCTTGGTATGCTAGAGCAAAAATAAAATATCAAGTTTATAGAGATGGAACTTAAAGATTTTCACGTTCATGTACTTTTGCTAAAGAAAACCTCTAAAATGTTATCCTAAACAGAAAACTATAGGATTTTGCAATTCGCTCAAATAATTACGCTAAACCGAACAAACTTAGCGAATTAGAACATATTTTAGGTTGTTTAGGATGCATTATTTTCATAATTAGACAAAGAATATATGCGTTCTTAGAGGAAATGTAGAGAAATAACTTAGAAAATCTACATGCATTCACAATATTGCATCCAAAGCATGAATCTGTACTTTAGCAAAAATCGCAATTCAACTGTGCCTAATCTACGCTTTTTAGCAGGATTTTGTGCATCATCAAGAAAAAGGCATTGATGCAGACACTGAGCGGATCACGCAGATACGCTGAATCTAGGAAGGAATAACAGTCGACAAAGTTTCGTCTACAAGGAAAGAATCTAAAGAATCAACTATGCAATCAAGGCAATGACAATCGAATAAATCCCGACAGAAATCATGGAATATGCATTAATAATAATTTGTACAGCTCACCTCTACTTGCGGACCACAAAATTCAATCCTATAAATATCAAAGCAAGGATTGGAATCCATTGTGTTGGTCGATTGGCCATAAGCCAATTGAGGGAGTTGAGTCTACTACGAAGATGTTGATGGTGATGCTGTGGGAACTGATGACAAAGAGACTACTCACCTTCAACTGTGCCAATTCCATTTATTATTTTCATTAGGAGTAGTTGTAGTACTTAAACATTGTTTTAGTCGTATTAAATCGCCTGGTTTAAACTTCTAGTTGGTGTTTATTTACTATGATTTCGTTATAGGAGTTTATGGTGATTACGTATGAATAGAGCATGTTCTTAGTGTAGGTCTTTGAATGTTACACTGTTGAATGTTTATTTATTATATATATGCACCGATTAGCTACCCACGCATGTACCTTGCGAAGAATCGGAAGAGGAATCGCATGTTGACCCAATATGCTACTTTAGGATTGACTGAATAGTTGTTCATCATTTAGGGAGTTAGGAATAACCTCACTACTACTTACGTCGCCCTGTTCTTAGTATGGTGTTCGCAGCGGAAGCTGGTTTACTCATAAATCATGAGTCACGGAAGTGATAATTGTTAGGGAAGTAAGGCATTCACTGGCTAGTCCACCTCTTAGCATTTTCTAGGGATACATAGTTAGCATTACTCATTGCATACATTTTATTTCTTTACTACATTTTGTATCATCTTATTAAACAAAACAAAACCACTCTACATATATATATTCTATTTTACTTTTTGCACGACTCTGACTTAAGTGGTATTTAATCTAGACATCAATCTCTGTGGGCTCGATAAAATTATATACTTATTACTAGCTACAATTCCCAACTGCGTATACTTGTGCGTAAGTGATTCCTATTGCGTTTTGCATAAGAATTAATTACTGTTCAATATATTAGCAATGGAATCACGAGGTCAAGTTTTTGGCGTCGTTGCCGGGGATTGATTATTTAGAGTTAATATACTTAGGAAGGAGTAGTTCTTCATTGTTTAAAGATTAAATTCTTTATTATTTAAGGGAAAAGTGAAGTCCAAATTAGTTTGATCAACATGGAATAGAGTCCCAGAGAACTTCATCACCACGACTAATTAATGGAGCCTAATCAGTTTACCAATCAGCAATGGACGCAGTACTATATTCCGCACTATTTACACAACTTACAGCAACAAGGCTATAAGGAGAAGTTTAACAGAGCATATCTTTGTACAAATGAAATTTTCCAGTCGTAATATTGGGAAGATAATAGCAGCTTCTATCAGCAATAGTTTAATTCGCAAAAAGATCGCAACAACAGAGGTTATACGTGGGATTCCAGGATTCATGAACCTAGGAATCACATGTATACTTCTGGGAAATCTCCAATGGATATGACTGCAGAGGAAGAAGAACACGATGGTTGAGGGACAAGGATATCATATCAGAACCTCAGCAACCCCGTAATACAAACCAATACTTTCTACGAGAATCGAAAGGAACCTATACAGCAAGCAGTAGGTGAGTAGAAGTGTAACGGCCCAGATTTCCGTTTCGGTTCTTCAGGTGCTTCCAGTTCAGTAGTTGGATGTTGGTTGGGCCGTTAGAGCTATTTTAACCCTTAAGGGTATTTTGGTCATTCTGCTCCCCGATCAGGGTTTGTGGTTTATCAGGATTCCAGGACTATTACTGTCTGTTGTGGAGGGTTGTTGGTTGTTGGGTGCAAGACCCAAGAGGTTATGTTGGTTGTTTGGAAGCATGGAGGTCATTCGGGTAATTATAAAATTAAAGGAATTAAAGTGCTTCCATTGGGATTTGAACCCTTGACCTAAAGGGGATTTGGAGGATTGGTTTAAATGAGTTTTAATAAGGAGAAAAGATTGGTTCAGCTGGGACTCGAAGGGGGAAAGCCCAGGGAAGGAATCGCTTAGCCTATTTAAGAAAGAAAAAAAAGGAGAAATCATATTTTTTCTTTTTTTTAAAACCTCATCTCTTTGCCGCACGAGTTCCCTAAGCCCTTCCCATAATCTTCTTGCCGAATTCTCCAAGATTTCTCCTTCTTCTTGCCATTTCTTCAAGAACCCAAGATCAAGAACCTTTAGCCGAGTCCAGCAGCAACAACCGCTGCTCTGCCTCGTCAGTTCGCCCCAGTGAAGGGCAGCGAAGGCAGCTCCTCGTCAGCCCGAGCGCAGCTGCGTCGCCCAGCCAGCCTACTCAATGATCGCGCTCGCACGCACTCCACAGACCATTGCCAGTCTCCTCACGCAGCGATCACAGCCGCACCGTCGTTTGTAGGGCAAATCGCTTCTCCTCGCCAAGCTTCGCCCATTCACATCTACGATCCAGTTCCATGTGCACGTGCAGCTGAGCCCCACTGTGTCCTGCTGCCCCCGCCGTGTCTCCTTCGCCAGCATCTAAATCGTAGCCACAACGCCTATGCGCAGCCACGCGTTCTCGCAGCACCAAGATGCCCTTCTACCGATACCTTGTAGTTCGCCAGCGCCCGCTGCGGCAGTAGCGAAGCCGTAGCCGACATTGCTTCGCTGATCACGTCGTGCAGCAGCGTCTCTTCGCCATACAGGGCTTCACCTAGCGAACCCCCGAGGTAGCAGATTTGTCTTCCCCAGCTGCTCACACCCACGCGCCCGCTAGCCGCTTGCTGCCGCACGCTTCAGCCCACTCGCTGCCGAGCCCTTTGCACGCTCCAACAGCTTGGCCGCGACACCGCTTCTCCCGAGCAGCCGTGTCTTCGTGTGTTTTTGGGTAACGTTTCCTTGAGCTGAGCCTAGTTGTTTGGTTATTCGATTAGGGGACTGTTCTAAATTAGATTAGTTTATAATTTATATTTTCTTGTGCTTGTTCTTGCTAGGTGTGTTTGGTTGTGGATTGACAGCTTTAGGATTTTCCTTTCGTTGTGCTTGCTTGCCTTCTAATCCAGGTAAGGATTTCTTACCAGGGTTGTGTAGACCCTGTGATTACTTTAATGGCACGTTGATATCTTGTAATTGTTTATGAGCATTCTAGTGGATAGGACTCTTGTTTCTTACTTGCGCGCATGTCTGTTGCTTTGTTCAAGTTAGCTCCATGCTAGGGATTTTCTTACTCTGGCATATCCGTGTTTCCTGTTCATATTCTGTAGAACCATGCTAGGATTGTGTTGCTGTTGAATATTGCCTGGTCGTTCTGTTAGCTTGTGATCTTGAATTTAGGAGACTGTTAGGGGTTACTAGTTTAGGTCTCGCATGGGTAAGACCCCGATGGGCACCAATGCGTTGCTAGTGTATGTAAGTCCCCGATGGGCATCACATTGTTGGCAATATGTAAGACCCTGATGGGCATCATAGTGCAGCTAGAGAGTGTAAGACCCCGATGGGCATCTTCGTGTTCCTAGCAGAAGTAAGACCTCGATGGGCATCCTTGTGTTTAAGATGGTATAAGACCCCAATGGGCATCTTTGAGTGTTGGTTGAGTAAGACCCCGATAGGCATCATTGTGTTCTAGTATGTGTAAGACCCCGATGGGCATCATTGTGTTCTAGTATGTGTAAGACCCTGATGGGCATCATCGTGTTCTAGTATGTGTAAGACCCCGATGGGCATCATCGTGTTCTAGTATGTGTAAGACCCTGATGGGCATCATCGTGTTCTAGTATGTGTAAGACCTTGATGGGCATCATCTTGTTCTAGTATGTGTAAGACCCCGATGGGCATCATTGTGTCTGGTATGTGTAAGACCCCGATGGGCATCATCGTGTCCTAGATTTTGTAAGACCTCGATGGGCATCACGGAGTAAAACCGAATGTAGGTTATAGTTGTAAGTCTCGATGGGCAGCTCGATAAGTCCTTGAATATGCAAGTTCTGGGAGTGACGGTTAGCCTAAACCAGGTTTATTTCTCCGTGTTAGTGTTTGGTTGCATGTATCTGTGTGCTAGATGATTTGTTTTCATATTGTACCCCAATTAGGGATTCTTACTAAGCTACTCGTTGTTCACCCTTACTTTTCTGTGGTTTTCCACCAAGTAACTTGGGACCAAGACTTGATGGCTAGGAGGAGGTTGTTGGATGATCATGGACAGTTGATACTCGGAGTCTTGTTTTGTCCTTTTCTTAACTTTTTATGCATGTAGACAGGGCACGGAGCCCTTAGGTGGTTTTCAATGTATTTCCAAGGGTTAATGTATTTGCTTTGTTGGATTTGTGCTGGATGTTTGAATTTGCAAATAAAAAGAAACTCTTGCCAGGGTTGGATTTGATAAATGTTTTTTATAGGTGCTTGGAAACAGGGACAGGTCCAAATAATTGAAATTTCACTGAATGTTTTATTGTTTTGGAGTTTTATCATTCCGCATTTATATTTTCGAGTTTATTACATGCATAAGAGGTTAAAGTCCTAGGTTTAGGACCCTATTCGGGTCGAGTCTTTACAAGAAGAATCATATTTAGAGGCCAATATACTTAACGAGGAGGCATTGGATTTGCTCTATGAGAAAGATCTCTTATGGGAGGACTTCCGAGCCGCCACCATAGCCAAAGCACAAGCGCCCAGAGAACTACGACTTGCATAAATAGAAAGAGAGTAGGAGCGACGATACAGGGAACAAGAAGAAGCTTGGGCAAGGTTCACCACCCCAGCAGCTTCAGAAGCAGATGAAGTAGAAGATGTTGAGGAGAACGGCGAAGAAATCTCCATGACCGATGTTGAAAAGACGACTGAAAGGGAAAACAGCCAACATGAGGGCATACTAGGTAATGAACCTGTAGAAGAAAGTATGCATCAACTCGAAAGGGAAAATGTGGACTCAATCTATCTGTAGGAAGAAGAGTATAACGTTGAAACCCTCAATTTACCATCAATGGTAACTGAGTTCTTCTTGTTAACCACAAAGCACACATCACAGAAATTGATTCGTCGAAGCAGTGACACGTGGGAAATTCAACCAAGTTTACTCATAATTTACGTCCTATCAGTCCTGTATGTGATAGGAGGTCTACGCATTAAGGTGCATGAAGAAGAAAGAAAGAAGAAGGAGGCTAAAGATGGCATCGCCCCCAAAATCATAATATGGCCAAAATATGGATGAACTATGTCGAATGGAATTAGCGTAAAAATTCTGCCCAGATTTGCTCAACAACATTCTTGGAATGGGAAAATTCGGTATTTGTGACTTTGCGCACAACATTTGTTTGCTTTTTAGGAAATTTTATTTTTCGTAATTTTAGGAATTATTTCTATTCTCTGAATTTTTCATTTTTATAGTTTTTCGTTTGGTAAGGAATTGGAACGAATAATTTAAGATACTTTCCTTGAACATTGATTTTTTTCCTTATTTGAGGATTCTGAATTGAATACTCAACCTCTATATAAACTCGGTTCGAGGAGGACCATTCACAACACCTCCGTAAGTGATACTCCAGAATAACTCCAACACGAAATATGTCTAGTAAAAAGGGTAGCACTAACCCAAAACCTCTAGACACCCCATATTCACAACGAATAACAAGAAGAGTATCAGAAGGAAAGCCTAGAGCAGATATAGGAGAAAGTTCGCACCGGCGGCAAACGAGGAGCGGAAGGTTCTTTGGTAAGATAAGGGAGAAGAAGGATACTTCTGCCTCATTTATCGTACAAAATAGTGATGAGGAAACGCTGGAAGAATTACCACACTAGAAATCCTTGGAAAAGGAAGAACAAACTAAACATGAAGGAGTGAGTTCAGGAGAAGAAAAGGAGGGATCAATATAGGAAGATCTAGAGGAGATAGAACCATGTGATGAAGAAGGTGCCAACGATGAAGAGATGACACCAGAAAAAGAATCGCAACACTCAAGGTTCACTAGCATTCGAATAGAATTTATGAGGAAACTAAGGGCAAGCACATTCCCAGAGGTCAAACAACCAAGATCAGCCTTAGAGATAAAAGTCAGGAAGGATGCAACTTTTGCATCCATCTAAGCTGAGAGGAAATTTCTCGAGATACTGAACAAAGGATTTATGCAAGAAGTGGACCTGAATATATAAGATGATATTAAAACTGTGTTTCATCGTTTTGGATGGCTAAAATATTTCTTCCCTAGAATAGATGCAAGAGCAGATTGGGTATGCCAATTTTATGCAAATCTAAACAAGGATGTACCAACATTCTCAAGAGTCAAGGGTCAGCTGATTGACTGTCGAACAGCTGCATGGAATAAGGCCTTAGCAGAACCAGATGCACCGACATCATTCCTTCAAGAGTTTATCAACTCCTCAACAGTAGAGCAGATGAAAGAAGGACTATCAATAATAGGAATAATGGGAGCAGAATGGATTGACCCGACATCGATACAAAGGCAGATGATTCGAGAAGACCTGCAAGAATGGCTAAAGATAATAAATACTGCAATTCTACCATCAGCAAATAGAGCACTAATCTGAAAAGATCAAGCTATGCTACTAGTAGCCATAAAGCTTGGGGTATGCATTAATCTGGGAAAACTTCTGGAAACACAAATGCAAATTTGCGCTCGTGAGGAGCACATGTACTATCCATTTGCAATTACTCAACTATGTGCAGATCAGAGAATCCAACCGCATCCATATGATAGAACCTTGAGCGTATTCCCATCAAGAAGAAGCATAGAAAGAGAAAGAAAATGAAGTAAGGACATAACCGCAGAAGCAGACTTAGAAGAAAGGATAGCCAGACTCGAGGAGGCTATGTAGAACTATCTGAAGTAGGGGAAGAAAAGCGGCAGAGCAGCAAAGTAGATGGAAGTCTCGCTCCCTTTTTATTACGCCTTCTCTTATGTTTTGTTTTACTTCCGCGTGCATTTCATGATTAGATGCTTACTAGGATCATGCATTTAGGACGCTATTTACTTCACTTCATGTTATTTCTTTAATTCAGTAGTTCTTTTCTTTTGAAAGTCTAATAAGTGTTTTTATCACAATAACTAAATCTAGCAGAAACATTAGTTCAAATTGTAGAATTCTTAAGTTCCCTCAGATTCAAACCTAACACTAGAATAATCCTCATCATAAATGATAGAAAGCACCAAAAATTCACAAGGAAACCAAAGAAACTCACATTATTGTAGAGCAATCGCGTCAATAGATAAGTTTTGGGGATTTAAGCCTCACCTTCATTGAGGACAATGAAGATTTTAAGTTCAGAGATGAGGGCAGCTCGTTTTTTTATTTTTTTTAAAAAAAACATCAACCTACTCTAGCAAAAATAAGAAGGTCGTTACTGGTGTATGAGCCCAAGGATACCTTAAGTATTATGATGTCTACACTAGCGCAAGCTTGAAATTCCTTTGCTAGATGAAATTGTTTTATGCTCAAACGATTTTTGCTAAGGACTATGGAATTTAGTAGATATGAGTGCAACTTGCGAGGAATACGAAAAGCATTATAGAACAAATTCTCAAAAGATACAAGGACCGGAACAGATACCTTCGGAGAGTAAATTGGGAAAACTTTGAATTAGATGCGATTGTAAAACAATGTGTTGAGCATTATGGAGTACTTGCAATGAAGGGTAATTTCTTAGTCATGATAAAGAAGATTTTAGGGTTTAAACTAAATCTATGGAAAGTTTGAAAACTGGAAGGAGAATGAAGTTTCTTCCTAGAAATAAGATGTGTGTTAAAAATCACGAAAGCAGACGAAAAAAATAAATAGAAATGCTGAGTTAATGAAATAAGCATCTTGAGCAGATAAGCATTGTTTGAGGACAAGCAATGATGTAAGTTTGCAGATGTGATAACTCTCAAAGAGATCATATTTTAGGTTGTTTAGGATGCATTATTTTAATAAATGGGCAAAGAATATCTGCGTTCTTAGAGGAAATACGGAGAAATAACTTAGAAAATATGCATGCATTCACAGTATCGCATCCAAAGCATGAATCTGCACTTTAGCACAAATTACAATTCAACTGTTCCTAATTTATGCTTTTTAGCAGGATTTCACACAGCATCAAGAAAAAGGCATTGATGCAGACACTAAGCGGATCATGCAGATACGCTGAACCTAGGAAGGAATAAAAATCGACAAAGTTTTGTCTACAAGGAAAGAATCAGAAGAATCAACTATGCAATCAAGGCAATGGCAATCGAATAAATCCCGACGAAAATCATGGAATATGCATTAATAATGATTTGCACAGCTCACCTCTATTTGCGGACCACGAAATTCAATCCTATAAATATCAAAGCAAGGAGCAGAATCCATTAAGCTGGTTGGTTGGCCATAAGCCAATCAAGGAACTTGAGTCTACTACGAAAAAGCAGATGGTGGTGTTGTGGGAACTGATGACAAGAAGACTACTCACCTTTAACCGTGCCAATTCCATTTATTGTTTTCATTAGGAGTAGTTATAATACTTAAACATTATTTTAGTCTTAATAAAATCATCTGGTTTAAACTTCTAGTTGGTGTTTATTTATTATGATTGTGCTATAGGAGTTTATGATGATTACGTATGAATAAAGCATGTTCTTAATGTAGGTCTTTTAATGTTACACTACTGAATGTTTATTTATTATATGTATGCGTCGATTAGCTATCCACGCATGTACCTTGCGAAGAATCAGAAAAGGAATCACATGTTGACACAGTACGCTACTTTAGGATTGACTGAACAGATGCTCATCATTTAGGGAGTTAGGAATAACCTCACTACTGCTTACGTCGCCCTGTGCTTAGTATATGGTGTTCGCAACGGAAGCTGGTTCACTCATAAATCATGAGTCACAGAAGTGATAATTATTAGGGAAGTAAGACATTCACTAGCTAGTCCGCGCACTTAGAATTTTCTAGGAATACATAGTTAGCATTACTCATTGCATGCATTTTATTTCTTTACTGCATTTTGTATCATCTTATTAAAAAAAACAAAACCACTTTACATTTATATATATATATATATATATATTCTATTTTACTTTTCGCATGACTCTGACTTAAGTGGTATTTACTCTAGGCATCAATCTCTATGGGATCGATAAAATTATATACTTATTACTTGCTGCAATTCTCGACTGCATATACTTGCGCATAAATTATTTCTATTGTGTTTCGCATAATAATTAGTTAATGTTCAATATATTAGCAGAGAAATCGCGAAGTCAGCATGATCGTAACAAAATAGATTAAAACTACTCATGATATGCATGTGAAAAGAAATAAAATGTAGTAAGCTTAGTAAAAAAAAAAAGAGACTTCCATCTAATTTGGTGTATTGTCGCTACTCTTTCTTTTGCCTTTGCCATGCTCTGAATTCAATATTTGTTTTGGAAATTCTGGCCATTCGGAGTATTCTGTTAGCACCACTGCTACTTTCAAAATTATCTCATCTCTCTTATTCGCATACTCTCAGTAATCTTGTGAATTGATTAACAACATCTCAAACTGTTTTTACCAATTCATCCGCATCTAGAACATTCTCAAGTCGTTCTCCTTTCTTTAACAATATCTTGGCGATCTTCCAACTCTTTTCATAGATTTTCAACAGTCTGTATGTTGCCTTCGGCTACACACCCTGCTCCAAGCATAGTCTAGTGATAGTGTGCCGATAGAACATATTTCTGCCGTTAGCCGAAGTCCAATGCTGGATTTGCTCTTCCACTATTTTCCCTAGATTGATTTGCAATCCGCTCTTGATCGCAAAGAATAGTAGTGCTTGCTCTCTGCTTGCTATCTTCGCATTAGTTGATGGCATGATTGATTTTTTTATAAATGTGATCTAGCCTTGCAACTCCAATTTGACACACTCCATTGGGAATGACCACCGGTTCTTCCACCTTGCGCCTTCCGTCTCAATTGCTTTGGTGCATTCTTGTAACTGCTTTTTAGTTGGTCTTTTCAACAACTTTTAACATTTTGCTCCAATATCATCAGGAAGGTTGAAAGCTATGTTCCAGGCTTTAGACCTTCAATCTATCACCTAACCTTCGACTAGAGAGAAAAAATTTCTCTCTTTATTCAAATTTGCATAAAATTGACGGACTCAATTCTGTCTTGCATCCTCATTGGGTAGTGCTAGTCTTACCCAACTTAAGCTACCAAATTCGTGAAGAAAGTCTTCCTTCACTAAGATCTCGAGACATCCTCGGTCTTGCCAGAATCTTTTCTTCGCTAATGCAACAGAGTTACGTTCTACTAGAATTTCTGAATGCTTTCCACCATTACTTCTAACTTTCTTACCCTTTGTAGATGCTAAGCTACTAGAGGCCATGTCTTAAGATGAAGATGTCACACATAGAGTCTATGATTCTTTAAGGTCGGAGCAAGAATGCAGTGATCGATTCTTCCATACACAAGGTATATATAGAGTTTGAAAATATTTTCAAAAATCCTCATGCAAGGAAGAGAATAATCACAAAAGGAAAAACTGAGATTTTGCACCTATATTCAAATATTCGAACCAATTTCTTCCAAAAAACGAATAATAAAAGAAAATTGCAAATATAGAAAAACTTCAAAAAATTACAAAATAAAAAATAACTTAAGGAAACAAATAAATAGAAAAATTCATAAATAGAAAAATTACCTATTCTAAAGCAATAAATATTTTGCACAAAGTCAGAAATGCAAGATTTTTGCATTCCATGAATGCTACTACGCAGATCTGGGCAGAACCTTTACGCTAATTCCATCCAGCATAGTTCATCTGTGCTTAGGCCATTTTTAAAACATTTTGGGGCAATGCCATCTTTGTTTGCCTTTTCTTGCCTTTCTTCGTCATGTGCCTTGATGCGTAGACTTCCTACCAACCCAAGCGTTGATAAGGTGCAAAGTTCTGCGCTGAAGCTCATTTGAATTTCCCAAGTGTTGCTTTCTTGACGAATCAATTCCTACAATGTATGTGCTTCTGCGAACGAGAAAAACCTCAGGTACCATTGCTGGTTGTTGGCTATCGAAATATCAACACACAAATAAAATATGATTAACGGATGGGTGATGACGTGGCTTAGGTTAGGTTTCACCAAGGCAAACCCGTGAATGTAATTAAGTGGAACGTGTGAAGGTATTTCGCCAAGATTGTGCAAGTATACACAAGCCTTGTTGTAGCAAGTTTTCACTTAAGTAAAGGTCATTCTCCACAGGGACTTTTAAAGTGTCATATTTGTTTTCATGCGAGAGCAGAAAGTAACCAGTTTGATAACAAGAGAATTGTGAGATGTAATGCACAAAAATAACACGATATGCTATCAAGTTGATTATCGGAAGGGTTGGGTTTTCAGGACTTCATTTAGGCGAAGCAACTAGCGAGATACTTCGCTAACAGTGGGGCCTTAAGTACTCTCGAACTTCAACAACGGCTCTCTCGAGCACTTAGTTTGCTCTCTCGAGTCAAACAATGGAAGAAGTCCACCGTTAACTACCTGTGATTCCTATCTCTAGTATTCACTTTTCAAGCAATGCATGTAGATTCGCTCTGTCCTGGTCCCTCGACTTAGCACAGAGTTCATACAAATAACTAATAACAAAATGTAGGTTAAGTGATATTCACATGCAAAACTTCCACTTCGCTAATCACCTCGCTTACGAAATTTTCCTACTTCCTCTTACCTTCCGACAACAGGTTTAGTTACTCATATTTGCGGAAAACATGCTTAAGATGAAATAAAATACGAAATACATGCTTCAATTGTAAAAGAGCTTCGCGAACACCAGAAATAAAGACAATAAGAACAATGAAATTACTAAAAAGTTTGTTACAGAAGGTTTCACCAAGACAACTTGAAAAAGAAAATAGTAAACACTACACTAAGCTTGGCATAAACCGTTAAGGAACAAGTTGGTCGGAATGTGATCGTGGTTCGAAATCCTAGAGAGAATTTTCTTGGAAGAATGTTCTATTCTTTCGTCACAGAATTTGATGGAGGTCGCTCCTTTTATAGTGCTCCCGACAAAATTCTCTTTTCCTCTCTGCTATGCGATTCGATCCTACCAAAAGCTACTCCAATACCCTCTCTGCCAAAAGATGCTCTAAGCTCTTATTTGTTGGGTGTACTAGGACCGATAAGATGAACGGCCGAGATTGGCTTTAGAGCACCGATTGCTGCCACACATCCTTTTGGAGAGATATTTTTTTTATCAGGGCTGGATGCTTCGCTTAGGCGAATAAAAGTTTTCTCCTTTGTCATTCTATCGAGCTTTAGTTCGTTGGTACTTCGCAAGAGTGAACTCCATCTTCGATGCTTGCTCCTTCAACTAGGCTATCCTGCACCAGAATATAAGTATCAATTCTTCTTTTTAAATATAAGGACATTTCCACTCGTATTCGTTCTATTTCGCTGCTTTTATGTTCGATTTCGCGTTTGTTAGACTTTTACCTAAATGTTCGTTTATGCGCAGTTTGAGTCTAAAAACAGCGAAAGTTCTTGTAAAAATTACTTTGATTTTAATTAAAAATATCTTAATTAAGCTACTTTAACTCTCAATTCTTGAGAGTTATCACTAGCGGCCTGTGATCTTCAAAGCTATAACTGTTTTCCTGCTGAATAATCGATTATGCATCTCCTCTTTTGGTTTAATGTAGAACCTCTTAGTTGGCTTCGTAGGTTCATTACCTTTCAGGCCTTCTTGTTGAAAATTTTCATCTTCATTTTTGCTTTCATCATTTGAGTTTTGCTCAATATCAACATTGGAACTTCCTTCGTTTTTCGTCACAATGCATTCTGTTTTGTCAGCCTCATGATTGGCAAGGGTGGAAAACCTCGCTCATGCTTCCTCCTGTTGCATATAACGTCGCTCATGTTCTTTGTCTATTTCTACAAGTTGTAATTCATTGGCTTCTATTGCTCTTGCGATTGTGGCGAGTCGAAAATCTTCCCATGAGAGTTCCCTCTCACTAAAAAGATCTATTGCTGCTCCTCTATTAAGTACGTCGGCCTCTAGAGATATCTCTTCTGCCCGTATATTGCTTGTTGAGCTTTCTATTGTTGGTTTCGTCAGAGATTGTGGATTCTCATTATTGGGCCACTGAGATTCTGATATAATAGCATTGTCCCTCATCTTTTGTCTTCGTCTTAGCTACTCTTCTTCTTCTTCTGTAGTTGCATCTTTCAGAGATTGCTCGTGAATATACACAGGATTCCTAGGTTCATGACTCCTAGTGTCCCATTCTGCTGCGATCTCCTTGAAGATCGAAATGATGCTGATGGATGTTGTTATGATCTCTCCAAAAATGCGACTGATAGTTCCCATTTGAACATAATTGTATTGTGTTGATCTCCTCCGTATAGCCTTATTGCTGAATTTTGTATGTTTGCTAAGGAATGTTATTATGTGTCCATTGTTGATTTGCAAAATGATTGAATGTCATTTGATGTGACACTTTGGAAATGTTGCTATGATGGTTTTGTGTTAGAAGATTGATACATCAAGGTATACTACGAACTTGACTGAGGAAAGCGAAAACCAATTGAAGGCATCATTAGATAAAGGACATTTCATGCATGTTTGACTATACTCCACTACTACACGGTATTGTATTCAATATACTATATAATTAAGAACTCTTAATCTAGATTTAACTTCTTGTAGGTACATCACATTGACATGCTTCAATTCCAAGTTTTTTACGACGTCCAACATTATCATGTTAACCTCCAAGACATAAGTTGTAGCTATAGAGATTACGTCTTAATAGGAATACCGTGTGCTCACGCTTGTGCTGTCTTACTACACAAAAAATTACCTTCTACAGAGTATGTTTCAAAATACTATCATGTTCAAACATTAAGAAATACGTATGCAGGACTTGTTTACCCGCTAGGACTGAATGAACATTGGGTCGTACTATAGCACATCCATGAAAAAGTGCTCATTCCTCCTAAAACTAGAAGACTGGTAGGCAGACTAAAAAAGAAGTGTATGAAATTATGTTTGGAGTTAAACTAGTCGATGTGGACAATAAGAACACAATAAGAAAACCTGTAGGAACGCATTTACCCAATGATGGATTTACATTTCTATCTTCATATTGTGCGAATCAGTTATTAGTTGTTTTTTTATTAACCAAAAAACCTTTCGCCCTATACTTCTTCCCTGGATTTTGATAGTAATATGGTTATAATTTTGTTCCGAGATTACTGTCTATATCAACTTAGATCATTCACATGTGTTTTTATGAATTTTTCACTATACGGTACAGTAAAAAGATACCTACATTCTAATTGATTAATCTAGTTGTCTGTCTAACTGTCGGTAATACTAAAGTGAAGTTTCAAACATTTGAGTATTCATATGTCTTTTAGTTTTATTTTTCATACGAGTCTATTTAGTAATTTGCCATGTACTCTAGATAGTCGTGTATTTGCGAGGCATATCGAGATTAAACCGTCTACCCGTAACAATTCAAAACAGTCTTATTATCCTAAACTTTCATAGTCCATTAAAAGTATATTCAAATAATAAACAACATAGTGACAAATTTCAAACATTACGAACTAAACTTACTGGATTTTTCGAACTAAATATTTTTGGAAGTATAAAGCATAGTGCAAAGTTCACACATCACGAAGTTCAGAATATAGAAAACTTTACAAACACAAACCATCTAAGTCCACACCCTAAACATTCTAAGATAAAACTAAAGTTGTGAAAGCAAATGGAAATTAGGAGGATCAGGGAATTGTGTATTTTATTTTCCTTTTTTTTCTCCTTATATTCCTCCGCAAACCCAAACTTTGAAGTAAAAGGAGAAAGCATGCATTTGAATGACTTTTTCTTCCATGCTGCCCTCTTTGCAAGTTGCGTGTCAGAAAATATCTCTTGTCCTTTAAACTACAACGCCGAATCAACATAAAATCAGTGTAAAAAAACCATTTCAACATGTGCAATAAAAAAATTATGTACAAACAATACAGTATACAAACAATATCGCATCCATATAGATCTCTGGCCCATATTCTTTACAACCGAAAATCACAGCATCCTCTTGCACCTGGTAACAAAACTTCCACAATCAATTAAAATAAATATACAGTATGTAAATCAGAAATGTACCTCTAACAATGTAATCTGGCCGCCTTCGTCTTGCACATTTCCTTCAATATTTTTTCCTTATCCCTCAACATTTTGTTTAGGAGACTCATCATTCCCTTTATTCTTTTCCTCAACTTCTCTAGCCTTTTTTATTTTCCCCGTCCATACCTCCACTACCATCGTCATTGCCATCACCTTATTCTTCCTCCATCATTTCTTCAACATTATTTCTCATGCCCTTAAGTTCCTTTACATCATTAGAGATTCCAGTTAATACCGTCCACATGTCATTTAACCGTTTTATTTGCACACATTCTAATGATGATTTCACATAATCGAAAAGCTCCATTACACTTTTAAAGGCATCATTCTTATCATTTCTATTGATTCCATCGGCTTTAATTTCGTTCCTTCTAAGCACTTCATCATTGTTAATGGCTTCATTTCTATTTTCCAAATCAATACCATATGAAGTCCCACCAACCTCGAATATTAGCCCATCATTTCTTATTTCATTATAACCCTCGTCCATCTCGGCCTCGATCCATTTGTAAAAATCACTTGAATTTCCACCAGATTTTTTAACCTATTATATCACACAATTCTATATAAGCAATATAGTACACAATACATACAAAAATTATTATACATAAATTTACTATCTACAAATGGATATTATTTACAAATTCAGAAGATAAACAATCTTTCTTATTGTCACCAACAACACCTCTATCCATATCAATAAACTTGAACTTCAAAAAAAAAAAAGAATAAAACATCCGTGTTATTCATAATAATTTCACAATATAAAAACAGTATAGTCAAGAATGTACGAAAATTCATAATAAATAACTGGTACCTTGGGTTTTAAAAAACATTCTTCTGCAAATCCTTTCACTTTGGTTGCTCATCACTTTGCCAATTCAACATTAATGGAATTTTGGATCCCTTTCTTCGTGCAAACATATTTGATTCATGCCATATTAGTGGTATACATTTGTATGCCAAAATAAAAAGTGCATACAAAAATCCCCCTATCCCAATCGTGGAAGATGTTTGTCTCGGAGCGTCCTGAATCGACGCTGGGACCTGTGTTACAAACGTGGTTATGAATAGCATGAAATGATCCCGCGACACGCAAGTGTACGCGGTCTGTAGCAAGTAATAAGTAAATTATCGTACTCCACAGGGACTGGAATTTAAATTGAGGTAATGTTTAGAATTGAAAGTAAATCACATAGAAACAGTATTGTTGATAAGATTTTTGGGTTTTCACAAGAAAAAGAAATAAGTAAACAAAAGAACAGCTTTGATAAGGTAAGGTTAAACTAGGATACTTGGGAGAGCAGCAACAATGTAATAGCAAGGAACATGTGGTAAGGGAATCTATCATACTACGCTTACAAACTAATGCTTCCGTTTTCGTTCAACACTTAGCCCAGATTCCGCTGCGACTAAGTGTAATTAAAACCGCTTTACGTACATAATAGTTTCGCGTTTATTCCTAAACTCCGATTTAAAATGTTGCAGCCGCAACACTACCTATTAAACATGCACAATAGACTTAGATCGTTTCCTCTTTCGATTTACAATCTACTAGCTCGTGTGGATGGTCGGTCAACACTTACTGTTTTGGTGAAGTTCCTATTTTACATGCTCTAGATTAACCCTTTCTATAACATGCTACTATCACTCACGTTCTCCCAGTTTCACCTTATGAAAATTAGTTCATAATAACAACAAAGAACACAAAGCACAATGAAGCAATCATCATAAAATTGTATTATTGAATTGAAATAAGTCTAACAATACGTCTTAACAAAACAAATAAAATAATAACAGTAAAGTGTAGTGTAGATCGGTTCTCTGCAGTTCTCTGAGAAGAAAAACAAGGCAAAGATCCAGCTCGTCTCCTCAATTACATTATATCTCCTTTTATAGAGCTAGGTCGTTGAGCCTCCGAAGGTTCCAAAATGGTGAGAATCAATTTGCACGAAAATTTCTCCTTTGTAACTGCTTACCATATGTGTTTGATTTGTCTAAGGCAAGAATCTCTTGATTTCAGCAATCCATCTCTTAATTGTCTGGTTAGTCAACTTTTCGCTGACAGATTCTTCCTTCCTTATTTACTTGTAGTGCAGCTGGCCTTAATCTTCTGAGCTTAATGACTCACGCTCACGCATTTTGATTTCCTTCGTAGCAATGCTTCCCTAACGCTGATCCTGCGAAATAGAAATAATCATCAGTTTCTGTGACTTTAATGCTAACTGTGCTTCTTTTATCTTTATTTTGCATGATTCCTGATATTTAGCATTCAACTTCGCTAATGCACAACATTAGCGAATTACACTTTGCGCCCACTTTTGTTTTTGCGGACGCTTGATATGAATTGAATAACACACAATATGATCCGAATTTAGGTTGAAATTTGACTCTATTCTAGAGTCATCAATGTTGGATGTTGGATGCCACATTTTATATACCGAAGGGTTGTTTCAAATGAGATCCTACCTTAATGATATTTGTTGAACTGGTTTTCATCTTAAAAAAGAGTAATCGTACATTGTCTACATTTTATTTGAAATTCTTGGCGTCAATAAAGCACTCTAAACAATATAGTTGTGCTAAGCGGAACATATGTTTTTCGTGAATATTGGTTCCATTCTTGAAAAGTTATGTTATGTTATCCTAGTAATTGATTTGTTATTTGGAAAATACTTCTTCAAGAACCTCCCTTCAAATGACTTTCGTCCACCTCTACTTCTTCACCACAATTTAGACCAGTTATTTTTCGAAGTCAGCTATACCAAACTTAACTACTCTACCCATCAAGTTGAACCACAACTCATCTTTTTTTGGAGACTTACACAGTCTAAGGATTAGAAAGTTCATTAGCTGTGATTGAAACCTAGTTATTGCTAGATCCAAGAACCTACCGAATATCCCTTCCTTGAACTTTACCGATTGTTCCTTAGACAACTTGTTTTTTATTTGTTTTATAGTGTCAAAGGTTAAAAAAACATTCAATTTCGGTTTTAGATTCCAATTTGAACGAGGTCATAGAAGAGGTGCATCCTAGTTTATAGTATACCGTTTAGATCAACATGTCATTCCAAAAACAAACCGTATTTAATATGTTATACAGTATTCTACTTACCTTGAATATTCTATTCAGTTTGTTGTTGACTTTTTCCCACTTTTTCCTTGTCACTGAACC